>OU015499.1:40091183-40233683 GCA_907164885.2 Dolomedes plantarius | reverse complement strand
AATATGTTTTTTGGGTGTTGATTCGCTTACTATACGTTTTTCGAGTGTTAATTTCCCTACTGTAAGATTTCGGGTTGTTGAATCTCCTACTATAAGGTTTTTGGGTGTTAATTCGCTTAGGGCATTGTTTTTTGGATGTTGATTTACCCACTGTGTCTGAATTTCTTTGGGAGTTATTTCTTCTAGTGTTTAAATGCTAAGCTGCAGCATACGTATTGTTATAACGCACGAAAATACTTGTGAATTTCGTTATATACAGGGTGGTTATATTTAAAGTTCCACTTTGAAATGGTCATAAAAGGAAAACTACTGGTCCAAATGTTATTAAACTTGGTAATAGTTTAACGGAGGTTATGGGAATTTCTTTTCCGCCAAAAAATAGTTCAAAACTCACCACCAGGGGGAAATGGCGCTGTATGCAATATTGTTAAACGAAATAAGGTTCCGAATCTAACTTAACCTTTTGTGACACGGGTTTAACATTTTGTATACCCTTAAGAAACGTTGACCTAAACAAAATTACCATTTAAAGTTTGCGCATTTAGGAAACCGTTTTCTTACAGATCACTAATTTGTGAATTCTGAAGCCTGAATTCGGCTCTAAGACATGAAGATATCGGTTTAAAACGTTTTTAATCTTTTCTAAAACGAAACTCCTTGTGGGGTTATGCAAAACCGCAATAGCTTGTAATTGGCTTACGGCAGGAAGAAGCACATGATTTATGCAGATGCGCTTTACACGTCATTTGATTTTCCAGATAAAAGTGAGCCTGTTTGTCAGAGTTCTCATTGTTCCGAATCGACAATGTCTCTAACCATGCAAGACCGTGCTTTTCTGGTTAAATGTTATTATGAATGCGATAGCAATGAACGGCGTGCTTTGCAAAGGTATCGTTCAGTAAGAGAAATACGCGGAGGGCCAATGACACCGCAGGGTTTGAGGAAAATGATGGCAAAGTTTGAAGCCACGGGTTTGTTATCTGTTGCACCTGGGAGGGGAAGTAAACCTGCTTCTGTGGAAACTGAGGAGGCTGTTGCATAAGCAGTGGAGGAAGCAACAGTGGAAAGCACACACGGTACGCGAAGCGTACGTGCTGTCACACGTCGAATGGACGTACCATGGAGTACGGTGTACAAAATTTTCCGTAAAGTGCTGCAGTTCTACCCATACAAAATCAAACATGTTCAAGAACTTAAACGTAGCGATCCTGCTGCAAGAGAATATTTCGCTTTGGAATTCCTTGCACGGATGGAAATGGACGAACATTGGCCATGGAACATTTTGTAGACAGATGAGGCCCATTTTTACCTAAATGGTGATGTAAACACCTATAACTACAGTATTTGGGCCAAACAAACCCCTCATGTTATCTACCCAGTTCCATTGCATTCTCCTAAAGTCACCGTTTGATGTGGTATGACAGCTAGTTTCATAATTGGACCATTTTTCTTTGAAGAACAGTCGACAGCTGGACCTGTTACATGCACTGTGATTGCAGCTCGCTTAGAGTCAATGTTAAGATGTTTCATGATACCTGAACTCCAGCAACGTGGCATCTTAGACACCACGATTTGTATGCAGGACGGGTCCCCACCGCACATTGGTACATGTGTCACACTGTTACTTAAGCAACATTTTACGAATAAACGGATTATAGGCCGAAACTTCACCACAAAATGGCCACCCCGGTCACCAGACCTCAACCCCTGTGACTTCTGGCTATGGGATTATCTCAAAACCACTGTTTTTGGTGATAATCTAAAGAATTTGGAGGAACTGAAAGACGAGATACACCGACATGTCTGTAACATTCCTCCTGATATGCTAAGAGCTACTGTTGAGAATGCAGTAATGCGATTTAACTTGCTTTCGGAAAATTTTGGACGCCACATTGAACATGCTTTGTAACACGTTTCAGAAACGATTAAACACATTTTAAACCGATGTATTCATGTCTTATTTTGTTTAACAATATTGCATACAGCGTCATTTCTCGCCTGGTGGTGAGTTTTTGAACTTTTTTTTTTCTTTGGCGGAAAAGAAAGTCCCATGACCTCCTTTGAACAATTACCAAGTTTGATAACATTTGGTCCAGTAGTTTTTTTTATGACCATTTCAAAGTGGAACTTTAATTATAACCACCCTGTATATATATATATATATATATATATATATATATATATATATATATATATATATATATATATATATATATATATATATATATATATACAATATACATCACACTGAGCATTTAGACAGGTGCACTGTACTCCAGGTGACTAGGTACAAAGGTACTAGTAATGGAGAGACCGCGGGCGAATGGTATAGTAGCCAGGTGCTCGGCATTGTCAAACAACAACATATACATACACTGCTGGCCACCCAAATTGCAACACCAAGAAAGACAAGAGATATCACAACAAAATTTATTTTGTAGATAACATGTTGACCAAGTATCAAATGATTAAATTTATAAACTTCTGTGAAGTGTAGTTCCTGCCAAAATCAGTAGCCAGAGTAGCCGCCATTGTTGGAGATCACCGCTGCCACACGCCTCGGTATTGATTCAAAGTGACTTTGGATGAGTTCTTGGGGTACAGCAGACCAAGCAGCTTCCACACGTTGCCAAAGTTGATCTGCTGTGGCAGCTGGGGATGGAATCTGGGTCAATCGTAGAGCAACCATGGACCACATGTTTTCTATCGGCGAAAGATCCGGAGAGCGAGGTGGCCAGGGAAGCAGTTCAATCTGGCGATTGACGAAGAACCGTTGGACAATGCGTGCCACGTGTGGTCGCGCATTATCCTGTGGAAATATGGCTGTGGGCAAGCCCTCAAGGTAAGGAAGGACAACTGGCTCCAACACCTCGGAGATGTAGCGCTGGCTGTTTAAAGTACCGTCAATGCGTACTAGAGGTGTGCGAGGATGATATCCAATACCGCCCCATACCATATTACCCGGTGCAGGACCAGTGTGGCGGTGCATAACGCAGCTGTTCAGCATCCTCTCTTCACGGTGTCTCCAGACTCGAATGCGACCATCGTGGTGTTGCAGACAGAAGCGTGACTCGTCAGTAAAGACAATTTCATTCCATTCTGCCGTCCACATCCTTCTGTCATCGCACCATTGGCGGCGGAGACGTCTGTGGTTCTGCGTCAAGGGTAGACAAAGCAATGGACGTCTTGCGGACAGACCACTCTGCTGTAAACGGCGTCGAATGGTACGCGCAGACACTGGATGATGCGTTACAGACTGCATGTGCTGTGCTATGGTTCGTGATGTGACTGAGCGATCCGTCACTGCCATGCGCACAATTTGCCTGTCATCACGTGAAGTGGTGCGCTGAGGTGGATGCGATCGAACACGCCGGTTCGTCGAACCCTCCTGCATCCAACGATCACATATCCGCATTACAGTTGTTTGGTTTCGTCCAACACGACTACCGATTTCCCTGAAAGATAATCCACAATCTCGGTAGGCCACTATCCTTCCTCTGTCGAACTCGGATACTTGATCGAAAGATGATCGCTGTTTTCGACGAGGCATAATTGATCGTTTTTTTTGAAAAAAACCACAAGAAAAACACAATTGCCGAACTTGAAATCGTCGAAATCTCCAAGCCTTAAATAGCGGTTTGAAGTGGCGCCACAGGCGCGCGTGATGTGCGTCTGCGCTGAAATTCTAATCGTTTGCATATCTCACCTCCGCTAATGCATGTTGTAAATTTCATGCTATATGCATGTTTCCTTCAGGGTGTTGCATTTACAGTGGCCAGCAGTGTACATACATACATACATACATGCATGCATGTGTGTGTGTGTGATTGCGCGTACGTGCGGGAGGGCAATTGATTTTAAGGTTAGTGGTATGCTCAGTGTAACATATTTTTTAGATTTACTTGTGAAATTAATATCCTCTTTAAAGTGTTAATAACCTATTTTAAATAATTCCATCGTAATCAGCTTATTTTCTTAAAAAGGTTTTGTTCAAATGTCAATGGAGTTAAGTCTATTAATTATACATATGGTTAACTAATATAAACAATAAGTGTCTCCAAAAGCATGGCAATCCTTGAAAATTAAGCAATCCAAAATAAGTAGCTTTTTCCTCCCTTAATAAACAGTGTTTTACTTTACAGCTTAAATGAATAATTCTAATTTCATTGGTTTCTGTTTCATGTGCCCGATGAATAGCTTGAAAAATCACTCAAGCTATTTTTTTTATCACCTTTGGTGATCAGCTTTCACGATTTTTTTATGATTGATTACTTTGAGTTTTTTACTAAGAGATGCCTAGCCATCTGTTTAGCTTTAGCTGCAACCGTAACTATATTTCCTGTAAGCCTCTTGCTTATCACTCGCATTGCCTATTTGGATTTATGGTATTTCCATTGCTTAACAATGAAAGGCGTGGTTTTCACAAATCAGTGAGTCTGCAATAACTACGTCAGGTGTCAAGGCTATTCCATAGACATTCCTTTATCTATAGCTTGCTGGAAAAATTTTAGAGTACGCTAGCTTTAGTTGGTTTTATTTTTTTAAATGTACTTTACTCCGCTCAGTGCGAGGTACTTCGCAATTCACATCACGCACCCATTTTTGAATCTGGTTCTGCTTTCGAGAAATCACTGTCAGTTAAAAATCCTAAATATTTTTTTTCTTTTCTCTATGATCTGTGCACTGGATATAATTTCAGTTTATTTATTTATTTATTTATTTTTTGGCAATGACAAAAATGAAGGTCAAATAATTATTTTACGCAATACTGTTTCCCAAAGAATATTTATTAACATGACTTTGATTCCAATTAGCATTCGATGTAAATTTCCCAGAATTTGAGAGAAAAAAAAAGAATAACAACAGCATTTGTTCTAAATGTTACTGACAAAGTTAATTAATGTCTTTTTCTGTATGTGGATTTGAAACAATGTATCTGATATATTTTGTCCATGAAAATGCAGTTTTGACAACTTATCATATTACAAATAACATTAGTCTATCGTCATTGTATTTAATATCACTAAACTAGGAAATAGTGAAATGGGCTTTTTTGTCAGATGGTTTTCTTTCAGACTAAAAGGAGGAATTTAGGCTTCTAGATGTTCGAGAGATTTGTTCTATATTTGTCCTTTATGTTCTCCATTCAAGAGTGTTATGCTTTTAAATTTTTTTTTCTAGCTCTTGAAGTTTTGCTTTGTAAAAGGCATAAAGTTGCTTCGGCACTTGTAACATTTAAGCTTATCACGTATCACATATCATTATTTAAAACTTACATGAGAAATTCTTGTCAAAATAACCTATTGGTCTGTTAGCTGATCTTTTTCTCTGATGATTTTGTTTTGCACTATAGTCAATCTGCACATGATCCACCTCGCATTGTGATTCTACAGGAAGAATCACCCTCGTGTATCCGTATTACGTATCAATCCATATATGTTGAGGGGAAAGATTGGCTTCAAGCGAACTATGATCTCGTAGTATCATCGTATTCTATTTTGATACGTTGGTATGTCGTTCCCACTTGCCTGGTTTATTACACAATTGGTGATACGGAGGATTAAAGGACCTAGGTGTGGGTGAACCATAAGACTATTTGTTCTATACATTTTGAAATGTTCTCTGATCATTTTGTTTTGTACCATTGTAAATCTGCATATGATCCACCTCGCAATGTGATTCTACAGGAAGAATCACCCTGGTGTATCCATATTATGTATCAATCCATATATTTTTAGGTGAAAGATTGGCTTCAAGTGAACTATGATCTGGTAGTATCATCGTATTCTATTCTGATACGTTGGTACGTCGTTCCCACTTGCCTTGATTATGACACAACTGGTGATACGGAATCAAACATGGTAATAGTTTAAAGGAGGTCATGGGAATTTCTTTTCCGCCAAAAAAAAAAAAAAATCAAAAACTAACCGCCAGGGGGAAATGGCGCAGTATGCAATATTGTTAAACGAAAACAGACATGAAGACATCGGTTAAAATGTGTTTCATGGTTTCTGAAACGTGTTACAAAGCATGTTCAATGTGGCGTCCACCATATATATATATATATATATATATATATATATATATATATATATATATATATATATATATACATTACCCCCTTAATGGCCGTTCTTTGAAAGGGGTATGAAATTTCTCGTTCTAAAGAGGAAATCGGAAAAATGGACCCCGTAAGCTAAAGGTAAGTGAAGACAAAAAGAAGTGTTAGATATTACGTAGAACTAATTGTCTACAGAAAGGAAATTCTGGTAACAATATTTACGAGCTTTGTTTGAATTTGCTATCAAGAAAAGAAAGAAGAAATGAAAGGGAAAAGTACATATTGTCTCATGATTTTTAAATCCAGCCTTAAAAACATAAGATTCTTTGATTTACATTTCTGATAAATAATCCTTTAGCTAGTGTTAAAAGCATTTCCCTACCAGGAAAACTTTGTGAAAATTACTTAGCAGTGCAAAGGTTAAGTAACTTAAGAGATTAAACAAGTTCAAGGATACAATCGGGGATTTGGCTCGCTCTCGACACATACAAGGCGGTGATTTAATTTCTGTTCATGACTGTAGGTGTTTTTTAAAAATGCTGACATTAATCACCAGTTAAATACTCTAATATTCTGTATGAATTTCCTTGGGTATTCATGCTTCCGATCTTATCAGTCGATAAATAGTAAACCGCCACCCTAATTTGAATAAGAAAGAATAATAAGAATGCTTCCAGTTATTTTGACGGAATTTTCCGTCAGAAAATCGGTAGCAACAAACGTCTTAGAGGAAGTTTACGACAAAAACATAAACGATTATGACTTATTGAATAACCAAGGTATGGACGATAACCAAACTAGATATTTCTGTTCTAATTTTAAACACAAGATATTAGGGAATGTAAAAACCTTAAATAATTCACTATAATCAACAGTAAATTAGCCCCGATTAAAATTACTAAAGCAAATTCAGTTTTGCCTCAATAGCAGAGCAAGAGAAAGCCTGCACGGTAAGCCAAAGCAGGCCACTTGACTGCCTTACATTACTGTGTTTCAGATACTGGTGGAGATCCGTACAATGTAATGATTTACGAGTTGGGATAACTTTTAGAACTAAGGTGCTATTGTTATCCCTTCGAAAGATCTATGATTCTGCCCTTTCAAGTTTTCTTAAATTTCTAGTAAAACAAGCATTATAGTTGGTGGCGTTGAATAGATGCAACCATCTAATGATTTTCGGGATGAAAGAATTTTCAGTATTGTTATTGTCATTATTGGGTTCAACAGCGTTAATGATTCTGAGCAGATCTCTGCCTAAAATATAATATTTTCAGTTATATCCAACTTTAAATGTTAAATCCTTTTTATTAAGCACATAGATTGCATTTATATTTCAGAGAGCATCTGGGAACAGTACCATCTAATGATTTACGAGATGAAGGAATTTTCAAATTCTTATTGGTTCAATAGTGCTAATGATTCTTAGCAGATCTATGCTTAAAAATAATATTTCCAATTATATGCCAACTTTAAATGTTAAATCCTTTTTACTAAGCCCATAGATTATATTGATATTTCAGAGACCATCTGGGAGCAGTACCATCTAATGATTATCCTATGATTTACAAGATGAAGGAATTTTCAAATTTTTATTGGTTCAACAGCGTTAATGATTCTGAGCAGATCTCTGCCTAAAAAATAACATTTCAAATTAAATGCCAACTTTAAATGTTACATCCTTTTTACTATGCACATAGATTACATTGATAGTTTAGAGAGCATCTGGGAACAGTACCATCCAATGATTTACGAGATGAAGGAATTTTAAAATTTTTATTGGTTCAACAGCGCTAATGATTCTGAGCAGATCTCTGCCTAAAAAATAATATTTCAAATTAAATGCCAGCTTTAAATGTTACATCCTTTTTACTATGCACATAGATTACATTGATATTTTAGAGAGCATCTGGGAACAGTACCATCCAATGATTTACGAGATGAAGGAATTTTCAAATTTTTATTGGTTCAACAGCGCTAAAGATTCTGAGCAGATGTCTGCCTAAAAAAAATGTTTCCAATTATACACCAACTTTAAAGGTTAAATCGTTTTTACTAAGCTCATAGATTAAATTGCAACTTCAGAGAGCCGCTCGGAACTGTACTATCTAATGATTTATGGGATGAAGAAATTTTTATATCAATTATTGGTTCAACATCGCTAACGATTCTGAGCAGATCTCTAACTAAAAAAATATATTGCCAATTACGAGCCAACTTTAAATATTAAATCATTTTTATCAAGCACATATCTATGGTGCCTGGTATAAAGGGCTTAAGTCAAAAACAGAGATTTTTAGATATTTGTTAGTATTTATTTAAAAAAAAAACACTTTTGACTTGTGTAAAAGGCTTAAGTCTATCAATTTTGTATACAAAAGTACATTTTTTTGTAAAAAAGACTCGAAAAAAGTCGAAATTATTGTTCTGCGATTGGTATAAAAGCCAATAACTTGGTATATTTAAATCATTGTTTTTGACTTAAGCCCTTTATACTGGGCACCATAGATATATTACATAGAGTGGCTGGGAACGGTAGCATCTAATGATTTACGGGATGAAAGAATTTTTAGTGACTTCTGATAACAAAAAGGGGAGCCGGGAATTCTAATTATTTTTGGGATGAAATAATTTTCAGTTTAGTTATTAGCTTAACTACATTTTTTTAATAATCAACTTTTTTTATTATTAATTTAATTATTAACTTTACCACGTGAATTTCTTGCAGTGTGACTTCTGAGAACAAAGAAAGGTGCCGTGCTTTCTAACTATTTGTGGAATCAAATAAATTTTAGTTTAATTGTTAGCTAAACTACAAATTTTTTTACTATCAATTATTTTTAACTATTAATTTAATTATTTACTTGACAACAGATTTCTTACTATGGGACTTCTGAGAATAAAGAAGGAGTTGTGCTTTCTAATTATTTGTGAGATGAAAGAGTTTTGTTTAAATTATTAGCCTAACTACAATTTTTTAATCAACTTATTTTTATTATTAATTTAATTATTTAATTAACCGTAAATTTCTTATTATGTGACTTCTGAGAACAAATAAAAGAGTTGTGCTTTTGAATTATTCATGGGATCAAATAATTTTCAATTTAATCATTAGCTTAACATTTTTTTTTACTATAACTTTTTTAATTATTAATTTAATTATTTACTTAACAGCAGATTTCTTACTGTGTGACTCCTGAGAACAAAGAAGGAGCCGTGCTTTCACAATTATTTGTGAGATGAAAGAGTTTTGTTTTAATTATTAGCCTAACTACAATTTTTTTATTATCAACTAATTTTTATTATTAATTTAATTATTTAATTAACTGTAAATTTCTTACTATGGGACTTCTGAGAACAAAGAAAATAGTTGTTCTTTTGAATTATTTTTTGGGATGAAATAGTTTTCAGTTTAATCATTATCGTAACTACATTTTTTTTACTATCAACTTTTTAAATTATTAATTTAATTATTTACTTTACAGAAGATTTCTTACTATATGACTTTTGAGAATAAAGAAGGAGCCGTGCTTTCTAATTATTTGTGAGATGAAAGAGTTTTGTTTTAATTATTAGCCTAACTACATTTTTTTATTATCAACTTATTTTTATTATTAATTTAATTATTTAATTAACAGTAAATTTCCTTCTATGTGACTTCTAAAAACAAAGAAAAGAGTTGTGTTTTCGAATTATTTGTGAGATCAAACAATTTTCAATTTAATCATTAGCTTAACATTTTTTTTACTATCAACTTTTTAAATTATTAATTCAATTATTTACTTAACGGAAAATTTCTTACTATATGACTTTTGAGAATAAAGAAGGAGCCGTACTTTCTAATCATTTGTGAGATGAAAGAGTTTTGTTTTAATTATTAGCTAACTACAATTTTTTTTTATTATCAACTAATTTTTATTATTAATTTAATTATTTAATTAACCGTAAATTTCTTACTATGTGACTTCCGAGAACAAAGAAAATAGTTGTGCTTTTGAATTATTTGTGGGATGAAATAAATTTTAGTTTAATCATTATCGTAACTACATTTTTTTTACTATCAACTTTTTAAATTATTAATTTAATTATTTACTTTACAGAAGATTTCTTACTATATGACTTTTGAGAGTAAAGAAGGAGCCGTGCTTTCTAGTTATTGAATGTGAGATGAAAGAGTTTTGTTTAAATTATTAGCCTAACTACATTTTTTTATTATCAACTAATTTTCATTATTAATTTAATTATTTAATTAACCGTAAATTTCTTACTATGTGACTTCTGAGGACAAAGAAAAGATTTGTGCTTTCGAATTATTTGTGGGATGAAATAATTTTTAGGTTAATCATTAGCTTAACCACATTTTTTTACTATCAATTTTTTAAAATTATATTAAATTATTTACTTAACAGAAAATTTCTTACGATGTGATTCTAAAGACTAAAGAAAGAGCCATACTTTTTAAATATTTGTGAGATGAAAGAATTTTCAGTTTAATTATTAGCTTAACTATAATTTTTTTATTATCAGCATATTTTTTATTTTTGACTCAATTATCTACTTAACCGGAATTTCTTAGTATGTGACTCTTCAGAACAAAGCGAAGGAGCAGTGCTTTCTAATTATTCGTGGGATGAAAGAATTTTCTTCTTAACTATTAACCTAACTACAAAAATTTTATTATTAATTTAATTTTTAACTTCACTGCAAGGTTCTTGTTATGTTACTTCTGAGAACAAAGAAGGGAATCATGCTTTCTAATTATTTATAGTGTGAAAGAATTTCCAGTTTAATTATTTACTTAACTGCAAATTATTTTTAGCAGATTTCTACCTCAAAACTAATATTGCCAGTTCAATCGTATCTTGAAAACAGCAAATGCTGCTTAATAAGCTTACTACGTGACCTCTGAGAACAAAGAAGTGAGCCGCACTTTCTAATTACTTTTGTCTTCAGAGAATTTTCGGTTTTGTTCTCCGCTGAACAGATAATAATTCTAAGCAGATTTGTGTCTCAAAAATAATACTTCCAGTTCAACGACACCTGAAAAACATGAAATCGTTTTAATAAGTACGTAGCTTAGGTTGCAACGGTGGGGAGCGGTACCATCTAATGTTTAAGAAGATGAGAGAATTTTTTTCCCTGACAGCCAGTCCCCTGAAACTGATGCTCGAGGAAGAAGTAAAGCAGCCTGGTCTCGCCAGCAAGGAAGTGCATTGTTTGACGGTTGTTCACACACAGAAGCTCATTATGCTGAAATTAGGCTGGACTACTTTCACAGCACATTCGCCCGATTCCATAATAAAGAAAGTTGGAGAAAATGATGATGTGGGTAATTTGAAAGAGGTCTAAGAATAGATGAGTTGATTCTTTTGCTTGCACAAAGAGTGGACGATATCGGGCTGTTAATTATACAATTTCAGTTCCTTATTCGGAAATGATGGTTAAATCTTCAAATCACGATAAATTTCGACAGGTAATTCAAACAGGGTTTTTTGAGGACAAAATGGGCCTGAATATCCTTTTTAAATGGGTAAGTTTAATTGGAAAGGACCATTAGATGACTTGGTGGTGTTAAAGTCATTACGTAAGGCTAGATAGTTCCCGGTACGAATCCTAGTTAACCTAAATTCTTATTAAAAAGTAAAAGGAAGAAGTTTGATAGTGTGTTAAAGAGTTATTGTCCCTATTGAAGCAACGGAACAAAAATTATATGATTTCTGACGGAATATATCGTAAACTGTTTCAAGTATTAAACCTAATTTCTAAAATTTAATTGAGCAATTAACATTTGAGCATTTGAAAAAAGTCCTTGGGGGCAAAGTCTTAATGGATCCACAATTATATTTTTCCTGTTGTCCACTTTGATGGCTGGTTTTTCAACACTTTTTAACTACATTCCGGAACTCCATTTATGACAGACTGAATGACTCGTGACTTCTGTATATCAGTTGTTTTTTTCAAAATGATGTCTTAATTTACTATGCCGTGTCCGACGGGAATAGGAGATAAATGGCTCTGTTTCGTCACTTTAAATTTCATTTCACCTCGATTGACTCCCTGGGGACATATAGTGCCACATAAATCTATGATGTTTGCGACTGAGTGGGTGTTAATTAAAACGAAATGCAAAAATATTCACCACCGATAATTCCTCTATCGGCGTCTAAGAATTATGTCTTGACCACTTGTCATACCGGTAAAACCAGAATATTTCCTCGTTGAAACTGTTTTAGTTTAGAGTAATTAACTCGAAAATACTCTTTTTTTACCCTTTTACCTGCTGATTAAATCTCGTTTAACGAAAATTACTAAAAGTAGATAATAAAATATATTTAGACGGTCATTTTTTTGTTTAAATGCTGACTTTTATCATCGATTCATCAGTACGTATCGAAACAGTCGGTTCTCGTTTTGTAGTATGGCGTGAGCAGGACAAATAGCGTGAGGCTGATAGTTTCCTTTTAATTTTCTCTCTCTTTTTTTTCTGTTTAATTTTTATGTTGTTATCCCAGTTCCGTGTTTCGAGACAACTAGTTTGACTCATTTGAGGTTTTATTCGTCATTAATTGATGTCTGGGAATTCTACCGATACAGATGGAAAATGATGTGAAAGATTAAATGATTCAAGTATTTATACACATTTTTAAAAAATTTTCTTGTCCGAAAATGGCACTTTAAAGAGTATTTGTGCTACGTAAAGCTGATAATATATATATATATATAAAACAGTTCCGTAACTGACTGACTCACTGACATACAACACACAGACCAAACCGCTGGACCTAAAGGGCTGAAATTTTGCATGGCGATTCTTCTTATAGTGTAGGGGTGCGCTAAGAAAGATTTTTGAAAAATTCCTCTTAGATTTTTTTAAATTAAATTTTTAAGCTTTTTAGTAACTTTTTTTAAGTTTGTATTTAAAATAACAATTTGAGGGTTATAAAATTTATATCACGAGGAAGATCATAAAAATTCCTTTAAAATCAGATTTTTTTCGAATCTTTACCTCTATTTTCTGATTTTTGGTGAATTTTTAAACATTCATTTTTAGAAGTTAATTTATTAAATGCTGATCACGTGATTTCTTTTTCTAGTACTTTAAATAAATTTATCGTCACGTGCATTACAACGAAATAGACAAGAAAAATAGTTTCTTGCTAATGCGGCAGACGATTGGACATTATCCAAAAAAATATTAAAATACAATACAAGATATTATATTCCTCAAACTGTACTATATTAACTGTAGTATATTCTTTAGTATGTCGCATTACATTAAATTTTAATATTTTCTTCTACATTATTTTGTTTATAAAGATAAACGTTACGATTTTTTATAAATATATTTTTTCGTTTTTTTTTTACATCAATTGCATACATTGATCGTTGTATTTATTATAAATATATTTATACATATATTTGGCATTAATTGCATGCATTGACCGTTGTATTTAATTTGAATGTACTCCGTAGCGAAGTACGGGTTTTCAGCTCAGCTGGTATATATATAGATATATATATATATACTAGCTGAATACCCATGCTTCGCTACGGAGTGCATTCAAATTAAATACAACGGTCAATGTATGCAATTAATTAGTACGTTTAATATCGATAAAACATACTAATTTGAATTAAATTCTTTAAAAACTTCCCTGTCACTTAGTCTATTGGTTAAATTTTATCTTTTACTACCTTTTAATATTTTTTTTGTTAATTTATTTCGTTTTTATGCACTTGACGCAAAATTAATTTAGAGTATCACAAAAAGAAAAGAAACCACGTGATCATCATTTAATAAATTATATTCTAAATATTATTCTTTAAAAATTCGTCAAAAATCAGAAAATGAAGTAAAGATTCGATAAAGATTTCATTTTAAAGGAATTTCTATGATCTCTCTCGTGAAATGAATTTTATAACCCTCAAATTATTATTTTAAATGCAAACTTAAAAAAAGTTACAAAAACAGCTTAAAAATTTTATTTTAAAAAATCTACGAAGAATTTTTCAAAAATATTTATTAGTGCACTACACTATATGAAGAATCGCCATGAAAATTATCAGCCCTTTAGGCTGAAAATTTTCATGGCGGCTCTAGCGGTTTGTTCTGTACGTTATCTGCCAGTCAGTCGATTAGTCGGTCAGGCAGTCACGGAACTGCTTCTTATATATATATATATATATATATATATATATATATATATTTATATATTGCATTATTAATCTTTCAGAATACATAACATAGTATAATGTACAGATTCTTTTATCCAAAGCTTTTCTTAAACGATATAGAAATTTACTCAGCACTACAGTTGGTAAATTAATATCATTCAATTGTAATACAGCCAGCAAAAATAATTTTTAACATTTTTCACAGTTATTATCTCTCTAAACGTTTGAAACTTTTTTGTATTTTTCCTTTCAGTTTGAAAAGGCGTTTCTGATGAATTATTCCATCCCCAGTTTGGTATTCGTGAGCATCAAAATTGTACCGACTGAGACATTCTTAAGCCCCAAATTATATTGGAAGCTTAGAATTAAGATGGAATAATCCGTCACAAACTCTCTTCAATAAGTTTAAAGTATGGGACGGAAAAATACATCTCAAACGTCTACAGTGTTAAAAGTATGGTTGCATAAAGTTAATCCCAGAAACTCAAAATAATTTTCTAATATAGGAACAATTAATGAAAATTTCGCTCACAGGTTGCTCACAGTTGTTAAATTAATGTCGTTTTGTACAAATGACAGGCAAAATAATAGATCTTTAATATGGTATAAATATACCCTAATACGCGTGACATAGCTGAATTTTGCTGGAAATGAAATTACACAACTCCTGAATAATGTTTAATACGATATTATATCCTACTGCATGCTTATAGTCTTTTCTAGACACGGCTTATAGTCTTTTCTAGACACTCGAGGACAACGTTAAAAGCGCTGTTACCTAAATGCCGATTTAGACTATCATATTTCACGTCCTATCATGCGTCATTTCACATCTAGCCTCACGCCAAATGATCGTGTCGACAGGAAAATATGACGCTAGAGATGAAATATGAAGCTCGACATGAAGTGTGATGGATTAACCATCGTGTGTCATTTCGAACTTCACACCAAATGAACAGAGTTAAACGTTCGTGCAGGACTATAGCAATTCTCATATTCGTATCAATCAAAAGAATTACTAGATTTAGAAGATAAGAGGATTCATCCATCATTACTCGGTTCTGATTGAAGTTCTTTTTTAAGAATAACGTGGAAAAATTTGTTTCTTTGCAGCAACAAATATTTCCAGTATTTAGATCTCACTTTTCTTTTTTCTTTCTTCATATTGCCTAGAAAATGGCAAGAGCCAAAGAAATTAACTCCAATTCATTTAAACTGTTCAACATCTGTTGCGTGGCTAAACTTATGACGCGAAGCTGAATATGATCTCCAAATGATGGTCTAGACGGTTATTCATATTTGATGCGATCGGATGCGAGATATCAAATGACGCATGACAGGAAGTGAAATATGATCGTCTAAATCGGCCTTAAAACAGACCATTAAGACCCGACGATATTCAAGTCTAAGGACAAGATATGATACAGAAGATTTTTCCCCGCAATGAGAAGGTGTCAGGAGAAAATGCAATAGTACGTGAATCGTTAATTTTGGGTCTGGAGTGATGAATAGTGCCCCCGACCTTGTAGAAGACTATGGGCACCAACATAAGTTTGAACTTCATAGCTTCGCGCTATGAGACAGTGCATTCTAGGAATGATTTATGCAGGGTAATCCATGATGCTTCCTCCATCTTAAGTAACAAATCATAACCATAGTGAAAACTAAATCAAGTGAAATGAAGTAAAGGTGTTTAGCTAAGTAAAGGACTTATAGCGAACACGTAACCACGTTACTACTAAAAACAAGAAGGCAACTTAATTTTACTGAAGAACAAAGTTTGAAGTGATCAAGCAAACTTCTTGAAAGAAACTTATTACACACTTGTATATACTGTATATAATACGGTCACACAACAAAATTTTTGGAAGACAAGAGACTCCAACATATAATATTATACTCATGGCGCAGCAGTCTGCTGTGGACAAAGGCCGGCGGTGTCCATCTCCACTTTCTTGACCGTGGGCTTGAGGGTGCCATGCAGCATAAGTCAGGAGGTCAGTCTGACGTGGGACCCCCAGAGTTTAGTTCCCAAACATGATTGGTCCTCATTTTATCGACCCACTCAAGGGATGAAAGTCCGAGTCGACCTTGCCCAGTCGCAGGGTCGAACCATAGACTTGTGCCGTGGCAGCTTGACGCTTTTGACCACTACACCACCGGTCGTCACATATAATGTTGCTAAGGTAAATTTTGTTATAGAAAATGTCCCAAGGAATATTCTGTCCTAAAAGTATCTTTATTTATGCCATGATCTTATGATTTGTTTGATTAAACTCGTGAAACAGTATTTTAATTTAATTTTACTATAAAATCTATATTTTTTACGCTGTATTGTTTATTTCATATTACGATAATAGTGAGGAAAGACAATAATTGTTTGATTAAACTCGTGAAACAGTATTTTAATTTCATTTTTCTATAAAATCTATATTTTTATGCTATATTGTTTATTTCATATTACGATAATAGTGAGGAAAGACAATTGATATAAAAATAAACTCTCAGTTTATTCCATTAAACCACCTACTATCATAATACAATGTCAAATGATCTCTCACAGATCACGTTACAATGGATTTAAAATTAAATATGTTACAATCAAAGTAGTACAGCTGTAGTGTATATAACAATTATATTCTCCGAGGTAAACATGCAGATGTAATACAAAAATATATAACCTTTACCTTTTTAAATAACGTGGAAATATTAGTAATGTCGATAAAAGGAGTGATAAATATAGGTCATGATTACCTCCTAAAAAATATCACATTCGTACAGGCCCTTACGATAAAATAAATTCCATACATTTACATGAATTGTGTGTTGAAATGTCAGAAATATATACCGACAACCAAATGGCTTGGTTCATCAGAATGGTTCTGCAGAATGACCATTTGGATACGTAAATCCAAATTTCTAAAGTTTGTTCATGGCTATTTGATTTACTTTGGCAACTTTTGATTTCAATTCAGCGGTCTCTTGATTCTTACAATGGTGGTGGCAGAGGGTGCACGTGCATCGGATTGCCTCTGTGGTAGATTCGCTCCCTTCCGAGTCTCAGCAAGTCTGGGAAAGAAGTACCTCGATGTACCTTTGGCTCGTGATGTAGATCCTGGGGTACATCCTCTTGCACCTTCTTTGGGTAGTCGTAAGCACCGAATCCTCTGGTATCCCCGGTTCCGCCAAATCCACCGTACCTCTCTGCCGTTACGTTGAAAGTGTCGTCCCTTGTATATCCATATTGCTCATATGAGCCACTGTCGTCAGGATATTGGTAGGGTTGGTTTTTCTGGTAATCACCCGAGTAGGAGGAATCGGCTGAGTAAGGTCCCGACTGACTGTGGTATGGTCCGGAGGTATCCTGGTAATACCCAGTGGGGCCGTTGTAGGGCAATGAAGTGTCATAGTATCTGGAGTCGTAGCTAGTCGTGGTGGCCTCAGCTTGGTATGGGAGAACAGAGGTTTGCCTCTGTATCTTCACAGGCCGCCAGTCGAAACTTTGGTAATGTTTGTTCTGTCCCCATGACAGGGCCAGGAGGAGAAGAAATACTGCACAAGTCTGAAAGCAAAAAATAATTCACGTTAGATTCTAGTTACTTCAATAAATCATAAATAAATTTAAAGATAAATAATTTTTCAGAAATAATCAGAATGATTTTTTGTAACAAAACTTAAGGAAACATAAATAAGAATAATCAAAATAAGTTCAGAAAATAGGATATATGTTTATTAATCTTTTCCTTACGGGGTGGGATAGCATGTATCCCAAGAATACTGGAATCCCAAGAATATGCAAGAATGAATATATATATATATATATATATATATATATATATATATATATATATATATATATATATATATATATATATATATATATATATATATATAAATAACCCCATTAATGGCCGTTCTTACAAAGGGGGTAGGAAATCTCCCGTTCTAAAGAGGGAATCGTAAAAAATGGGCCCCATAAGCTAAAGGTTAATTCACTTGCAACTTGAAGGAAATGCGAATATTGCCTTTAACAAAAATAAATAACCAATTTCGAAAAGAAAACATTGCCTAGAGACAATATTACTTAGAATGGTACGCATTTCGTAGAAGCAATATTTCCTAGAGGCATAGTTGATGAAATAACGTCTCCCTGTATTCAAATACATTAAAAAATCCTTCGTGAGAAAAATAACGTTTTCTGATACTAAGATACTCTGAAAATTCAATACGACGCGATGATAGCGTGGGCTACCGAATTAAACAGAATGAATAGAACGCGATTTCGGCGTCGCCTGTGGCTAGAGGGTTAAGGAAGTCCGGAAGGCAAGATGATCAAAAAAGAACAATTTTATTTTCTTAGATGAAAAAGTACAAGAGGACTTTTTAGTAACAAAGAACTTCTCCTTATAAAACAGAGATTACTACCATCTATGAATCTCTCCAGTTGATCCCTAGATTCCCTTCTCAGTTCATAGCTATTTACTCTGATTCATGGTCAGCTATTAAAGTGCTTAAAAAGTGTTATAACAGTACTAACTGTCTTTTGAAACAAACTGCATCGCAGCTTGTCAGCCTGGATTACGTCATCTTATCTATTGCTACAGCAAATTTCCTCGCATCTAAGTAGATAAGGTTGACTATCTTGCGAAACACGAGGCCTCGCTGTCATGCACGTCCGTTTCAACCCTGTGTAAGGAAGATCAGCTGGCCATCCTCAAAAGAAATTATCTTCAGACTCAAAGCTCTACCCACCACTGGTACAATTACAATAAACCTGGAGAGCCAGCAACTTTGAGCATTACTAGAGCTAATGCAACAAGGCTGTCCAGACTTCGGAAATGTCAGACCCTTGCAGTTCGATAACGGCATCAAATCTTTCTTGCTTTGCATCTATTGTACTGATGGTTTGGCAACTCCAGACCGTATACTTCATTGTCTTGACCTGACTAAGAAGGATCTCTACAAGAGAAATATCTACCCCCAGAATTACAGTATCAACGCTACTGGGAAACATGAACTGATTTTTCCTCTTGACATAAGTAAAAAAAAATACAGTCGATTCCGGTTAATCAGGCCACCGGTTAATCAGACCAGCCGATAATTCGGACCGAATCCCGTCTTGTAACATAAAGCATGTTCGTTTAATCGGACCAGCTGGTTATTAGGACCAAAATGATCGCTTCCCGATGTGGTCCGATTAACCGGAATCGACTGTATAAAGAATTTTCAAGAACCACAAAGAACGCTTATTTTGGATATAGAAGCTGTTGCTCGAAGTACAATGAACGCTGTGTTATTACTTCAACCAAAGGTGAAGGTAATAATTTGCAAGCTATCCATTTATATGTCACAGCTTGGTTTTTTTTTATAAACAACTAACTTCTCCAAAATTCTAAAACATTAAACTTTAATTCTGTCGTTAACAGTAATTGCATTATCACAATGCTGTTAAACGTGCAGTGTAACAGCCCTTATCTCATAAATCGACATAGAGCTATCAACTGTACTTACAAATAATCATTCGTGAAAAAGAAACTGCACTCAATCAACTATCGTAATCTATAGACATTGTCTAGCTTTCTTATAATTAAGTCGTTAAAAATTGAAATTAAAATACGTAAAAAACCCCATTTTATGAGCAAAAGAAAGCATTTATCAAGAACAGGTTAAATTTCTTTCTATTAGTTTAAATTGCCACGATTTTATCAAGAATAGGTCTCTCCGTCTGCTCTAAATTTCTAAATGTGTTTAAAATGCAAGAAAAATCTAGTTATTGTTCTCGAAAACTTCTACCCGTAACAGCCGTACACTGGCTCAGAAACCTTTTCGATTTCTGTCAGCATGCAGGAAGTAGATCATTAATTAAACTTTTTGATCGGCTATCAGATAGTTTTTCCTGGTAATGAGTATGATAATGCAAAAGTGAAGAAAAACTTTCTTCTTTTTTGTTGTTTTTGTTTACCTATTGTCTGAGAAATCTCGTTATATTTTTGAAATTTTCATTTCTTGTTTAAGATAATATACAGATATTCCTCGACATACTACCGAGATAGGGACCGAGACATTGGTCGTAAGTTGAATTGGTTGTTAGTCGAGTTTAAAACATTTTTTCTTTTATATGTGCATACATATATTTTTTACTTTCATACATGCATACGTAATTTAAAATACGTTGTATTTAGAAGACCCAAATTATTCTCCGAAATCACTACTTATTATGTTAGTACAATCCATTGATTCAGAATTTGAAACAGAAGATATTGCAAGATTTTTTAACAAAGTTATCCAAGGTAATTTGAACAGTTTGCGTCTTCTTTTCCTTGTATATTGTCTGGTAGCAAGCCAGATTTTCCTGAATTCGACGATTTACACTTGTGAATCTTTCTTCATTTGGATCCATTGCTTCTAACTGTTGTAGTCCTTTATAAATATAATGAAAAGCTGAAGCCATTTCTGAAGCCAATGAAGGTTTGTTTGATTTACCGTATGGATATCGAAACTATTGCATATATACATTTTTATTATTGCGTAATAAATCATTGCAGTATTGCAGAATATTGCATCATATTTTTTAATAATTATGTAATACACATAGGTATGTACTGTACCTTCAAAGAACAGTATTTTTTAGAAAATAATAATAATTTTTTATTTAAAAATTTCAGTCGTAAGTGCGAGCGGTCATACGTCGAGCGGTCTTAAGTCGAGGAATACCTGTATATCAAAGTGTTGTGTCGGTATAAACGTGAGTGTAAAGTTTTCCTTAAATGTATGTTATTATATATCTCAATTTTTTTTAAAATTAAAGCTACGCTGGTTTTGGGGTAGGCTTGTAAAGTTTTCGATGTTCGTGATCAGTTACCGATGATTTTATAGATTTTTTATTATTACCCTTATTTCATTCGTTATTTCCAATTCCCATTCATTCATATAGTCTATTTTTATGCATTTTTCACTCGTAACAACTAATATTGCGCATATATCTGTCATCGAAAAACTGTATAAACATTGCGAAGGGAAATTAAATATGGATAAAACAATCCCAAATTCATGGTGAGAAACT
Organism: Dolomedes plantarius; assembly: GCA_907164885.2. Classification (NCBI taxonomy): domain Eukaryota; kingdom Metazoa; phylum Arthropoda; class Arachnida; order Araneae; family Dolomedidae; genus Dolomedes; species Dolomedes plantarius. Next base: position 40,212,387 of record OU015499.1, on the reverse strand, counting down.
TTAAAATTCATAGTTGCTGTGACGCAGATGGTAATGGGTAATGGCGTAGATGGTAATGATGGTAATACCTGGCAATGGGTACTTTAATATAAAATTTACAATTATCTCTGTTTAAATCACCCATTCATTCATGTAGTCTATTTTTATGCATTTTTCACTCGTAACAACTAATATTGCGCATATATCTGTCATCGAAAAACTGTGTAAACATTGCGAAGGGAAATTAAATATGGATAAAACAATCCCAAATTCATGGTGAGAAACTTTAAAATTCATAGTTGCTGTGACGCAGATGGTAATGGGTAATGGCGTAGATGGTAATGATGGTAATACCTGGTAATGGGTACTTTAATATAAAATTTACAATTATCTCTGTTTGAAATCACCCATTCATTCATGTAGTCTATTTTTATGCATTTTTCACTCGTAACAACTAATATTGCGCATATATCTGTCATCGAAAAACTGTGTAAACATTGCGAAGGGAAATTAAATATGGATAAAACAATCCCAAATTCATGGTGAGAAACTTTAAAATTCATAGTTGCTGTGACGCAGATGGTAATGGGTAATGGCGTAGATGGTAATGATGGTAATACCTGGTAATGGGTACTTTAATATAAAATTTACAATTATCTCTGTTTGAAATCACCCATTCATTCATGTAGTCTATTTTTATGCATTTTTCACTCGTAACAACTAATATTGCACATATATGATTCCTCGAAAACCTGTGCAAACATTTCAAAGGAAATTAAATATGGATAAAACAATCACAAATTCATGGTGATAAACTTTAAAATTCATAGTTGCTGTTACGTAGATTTACCTGGTAATGGGTTCTTTAATACGAAAGTTACAATTATCTCTCTTTGATGAAATCTCCCATTCATTCATTCATGTAGTCTATTTTTATGCATTTTTCACTCGTAACAAATAATATTGCAGACATATGAATCCTCGAAAACCCATGTAAACATTTCAAAAGGAAATTAAATATGGATAAAACAATGAAAAATTCATGATGAGAAACATTAAATTCATACTTTTATATGAAAGTTAAGGGAATAGTGGACATTACAAAGCGATTTTTGAAATTTTTATCACGGAGAGATATGAAATTTTGCATATATATTCATTAAAGTATAACTATATCAAATACCTTATAAAATTTTATAAATATTTTAAATTTTTTTTATATTTAAAAAATTGAAAATTTTATTATGTTTTATAAATGCTCCTAGCGATCCAATTTTTAACTTTCCCCTTAATTTTGTATTTATATTGCTTATAAATACATTTTGAACAGAATTATGTATTACTTTGTACTTTCGTTGAATAGTTAATTTTTAGTAAATATTTTTATGCTCGTACTTTGAATTTTCGGGAAATTTTTGTACTTTTCTACATTTAAGTTAAACTTTGATAATTTGAATGATGTCGAAACTTGAAATGAATACATAACTTTATTTTAATGTATTAAAGGAGTCTTTATTATAAATTTTATAAAATTTCGACAACAATTACGACGCAAGGAGCATTTCAAAGACTTTCAAATCTGGAGATTACGCATTTTGAGAAAAAGCCATTTAAAAGATATTTTTTCGCCTACCTTTAATATTTACTTTTCTAAAGCCACCAAGTTTTCATTTTAATTTTGATTACATATTTTAAATGTATTTTATTCCATTATTTGCATATTTTAAAAATATTAATACACCTAAAAATAATGCCAATTTTTGTTCAATTTTTGGCAATTTGATAATCCACCGTCACCTTAAAAGTATCCCTTTTTGAAATAAAATATGGATCTCCAGCATACTTAGCAGATATGTACCAGAATAGGTCGCTTTTTATGGTGTCCTCAAAATGTCGATGACTTTGTTGATTTTAATCACAACTGTTATTGAATTCCTTATTCCCGATTCTCATTCATTCTCGCAGTTTATTTGAATGTATTTTCACTCTTCACAATGAGTATCAAACATGTGTGTGCCATAGAAAGCCTGCGTAAATATTTCAAAAGGGAATTAAATATCGATAAAACAGTTGCGCAATCCCGGTTAGAAACCATTTCAAAATTCATAATTGATGTGAGAGAGATTTTCCTGGAAATGGTTACTTTGAGGCGAAAGTGAGGTTAAAATTATTCCTTTTTGAAAAAAAATGTATAAATCTCCAGCATACTAAGCAGCCTTGTACCTAGATCGAGCCCTTTTTATGGGAATTCTCACTATCACATAGCTAATAATTACGCTAGAGCAGGGATTCCCAACCTTTTTATTCTGCGGTACCCTTAGGAATGAGATTAGAAGCTTGGGGAACCCTTGCTTGAGTTATAGTTTTTTTTCCCAATTTTTTTAAGTATTAAAGGGGAATACATTTCAGGAATATGTTAAATTTAAGTTCAAACAAATACTTACTCCATTGCTGATTATATTCATTTATTAAAATACAGGGTGTCCGGGATAAAAGTATCCAAAAGTTATGACTTATTTTTACGGAACTACCCATTAGAATTTTTAAAAAAAATTTAAAAAAAACAGAACGTCTCACCAAGTTTTAATATCAATCATAGATTTCGATGTGTGCACATTTTGTAGCACGACTAACGTCTAAATGGCAATCCAGTTCTCTCCAAGTGTTTCGTAGCATATCAGGAGTTATTACACATTTTTTGCTTGGGGATTCATTAAATCCGTTGTGTATAAACTAAAAAATTGAAACTGTGGATGAGTTGAAGAAGCGTATCATTCAAGCAATGCGTGTAATAACTCCTGATATGCTACGAAACAATTGGAAAGAACTGGATTACCAGTTAGACGTTTGTTGTGCTACAAAAGGTGCACACATCGAAATCTATGATACTATGATCGAAATATATGATTCATATTAAAGCTTGGTGAGATGTTCTTTCTATTTAAATAAATTGTTTATAATTCTAATGGGTAGTTCCGTAAAAATAAGGCTATAACTTTTGGATACTTTTAACGCGGACACCCTGTATATTAGTAACATACACTAGAATAGGATATATTAATACTTTTTCAAAAATAGCCATGGAATTCAGTACAATATTACACTAAAGAACTACAGTGGAAATTGCTAAAGAGAGTTTTGATTTATTAATGTGAGACCTGCGGTTGATGCTTAGAACACAAATGTTTGATATCGAGCTTAACAGTTGTGGGCATGAAGGCAGCTAATTCACCCTTGTGTGCATCGATTTGTGTCACAATTTGTCCAGCGGGAGAGCCATTAATTCAACTTATCAGTCATTAGCCCACTTTATCTTAAGTGGGACCTACTAATATTTCTTGTTTATCCTCCCAAAAATCTCTTGGAACACCTGGCCTATCTCACGGCACTCCTGAAATACCGTGGCCAATCGGTTGGTAATCATTACGCTAGAGGGACAAATATCGACAGACAGTATACACTTAGAGAAATTCCGCTTTTGGTATTCCTTTCCTCTGGCGTACTTACTGTCTTGCTGAAGAACTCATACCAAAGGCGATACCTAGGTTCATGACACTATATAAGTGTATACTATATAACTCTTATAAGGATGACCCTATATGATTTTTATAATGATAACCCTATATAACTATTATAAGGATTTGAGTATAAGCAAATTTTTAACTCTTTTTATTTCTATTACCATATTGTTTGAAAAATATTGTTTTATTTTTTAAATTTTATCACGGGTAATATAAAATACTAGCTGAATACCCATACTTCGCTACGGAGTACATTCAAATTAAATACAACGGTCAATGTATGCAGTGAATGCCTATATATATATATACACATATACAACGATCAATGTATGCAATTGGTGTAAAAAAAACAAAAAAATATATTTATAAAAATATCGTAACGGATATTTTTAGAGACAAAATAATGAAGAAGAAAATATTCAAATTAAATCTAATAGAACATACTAAAGAATATAGTACAGTTAATATAGTACAGTTTGAGGAACATATCTTTTACTGTATTTTAATATTTTTTTGGATAATGTCGAATCGTCTGCCGCATTAGCAAGAAAAAAATTTTTTTTTCGTCTATTTTGTTGTTATGAACGTGACGCAAAATTAGTTTGAAGTATCACAAAATGAAAAGAAACCACGTGATCAGCATTTAATAAATTAAATTCTAAAAATTAATCTTTAAAAATTCACCAAAAATCAGAAAACGGAGGTAAAGATTCGAAAGAGATTTTATTTTAAAGGAATTTTTATGATCTTTCTCGTGATATAAATTTTATAACCCTCAGATTATTATTTTAAATGCAAACTTGAAAAAAGTTACAAAAACAGCTTAAAAATTTAATTTAAAAAAATCTAAGAATAATTTTTCAAAAATCTTTTTTAGTGCACCCCTACACTATAAGAATTGCCATGCAAAATTTCAACCGTTTAGGTACAGCGGTTTGGTCTGTGCGTTATATGTCAGTCAGTCAGTCACTTACGGAACTGTTTTATATATATAGATATATCAATGTGCCTTGGAGTTTTAAACGTACATGTAAATTTTTCTTCAAATGTATGTCCTTCGGTGTCGAAATTTTTTCTTTTATTTAACAAACGTTACACTGATTTCAAAGGAGGTTTGTAAAGTTGAGATACTTATATCGTATTCTATTGGTTTCAACTATTGCGATAGTTTCATTCTTTATTTTCATCTAGCTTAAATTTATTTATTGTGCTTGAACTTATTTACCCTTCACGCAGAATGTTAAGCATGTCCATGTTATCTAAACCTTTCAAAGGGAATGCGGTTAAAACAATTCCGTATGTAATGTGAGCAACAAATCTAATATTAATGGCTGCTCCACATATTTTTTCTTCGCGTCTCATGCACAACATTTACGGCACGGCAATGTTTAAAGCTAATGGCTTAATGATAATAGGGCCTTATCAATATTCACTGCATTCGTGACCCTCCAGTTTTCTACCTGCCATAAAACTGCAATATACCATTGTTCCTTCATATCTCAAGCCTACATGCAGCTGCAAATCCTTGTTAGGCGTAAGGATAAAGTAAATTATAATGTAAAGTACTTTCTCTGATACCTTATAATCAAGACTAAAAGAGAACGTAATAAAGGGGAAGATCCAATTTGCGCATGCAAAACACTGATTTTACTCTCAAGCTTAATGAGTTGTTGAACAATTTGTAATTAATTTAAACCAATTTTAGGGTGAATTTTACAAAGCTTTATCTATTAGGAAACAAAAGCAGAATTGTTGGGAGATTATTAGAAATTATTTTATGTAAAAAAACAATTATGTTTTATGAATAATGAATCTTAAGTCAATGCATTGCGCGCAGAATTTTTTAAAAACTATAAGATATATATATTAAATTATTTTTGTATATTCTATCCATAGGTTATACTTTAATCTACACCTAAAATAATTACCATATTTCACATAAAAATATTTTTTCATGCAAATGTATTGTAATGTACAAGAAATATAAAAATTTTTCGCAAAAAATTGCTGTAAAAAAATTAGTACTATGTACTTACCTAAATTTAGGTACGAATAGAAATTGTATAAACATACTAGATATACATGTACACAAAATTTCAGCAATTTGTGACCATTAGTTTTGAAGAAATAGTGCGCGCAAGTTTGAAAATAACATTTTTTAGAAAAAGAAATTTAAAGTTTAAAGTTTCTATAAATTACTTTACCATTAGCTTACATTACTTAATTCCATTCTCCAAAATTATATCATGAAAAAAATTTAGTTATTTGAAGGTTTTAAGGTGACCCCCCCCCCCCCCCCCCCCTTTGCAACACTTGATTGAAAAAACGGCAATTCTGGTTGTAAAAATAACATTTAAACAATGTAGAGCCAGGCCGATCTATCATGGCGCCTTTTCAAATTTTTGGAGAGACTCTAAGTAATAAACGTATCTCTATTAGAAATAGTCTACTTTTAGAATAATGATCATTTTGGAAAAAAATTGTTTTAGTTAAAAGGTTTTATTTACCAAAATAAAATATTATTTTAGGTAAATAAAACTTTTTAATTAAAACAATTTTTTTCCAAACTCTCTTCATAAGTATCTAAATTTAAACAGCAATTCAACTGAAAAAAAATAATGTTACAAAGTTTATGATGTAATTGAATATTCGATAAAATTTTGAATATGTTGTGATACTTTCTATGAAAATTTGATAATGAAAAATGTTTAATTATTTAACAGAAATTTTATTAAAAACAGTCCTGTTAAAAAGAGAAAATACTTTGTGAAATAACAACTTCGTGAGGGAAATATTAGGAGAGCCAATATTAAGCATAAATCTTATCTATTTGACTATCTCAAGCCATCTTTAAAAATTTCGCTCTTCATAAGTATCTATATTTTTACAGTAAGTAAATCAACGGAAAAAAAATGTTACAAAGTTTATGATGTAATTGAATACTCGATAAAATTTTGAATATGCTGTGATACATTTTATGAAAATTTGATAACTAAAAAAGTTTAATTATTTAACAAAAATTTTATTAAAAACAGTCCTGTTAAAAAGAAAAATTACTTTCTGAAATAACAACTTCGCGAGGGAAATCATTGAAACAAAACTTCTTAGATTTGACCGAATAGTTCAGTGGATAGAATAACGATCTCGAGTTTGGATGACACGGGATTTAATATTGCTTTTCGTAAACGGTCGTTAACCTTCCCAGAAGGAGGCCAAAATAAATGAAGAGTTGTTTTAATCTGAACAAAAAATTTTACAGCTCTGTAATATAGCAAATATAGAAATGTAAAAATTATTTGTATGTGGTCTTGTTCCTTCATTTTTATCATCACTTTGACAGATTTGGGTTTCTGTTTTTTTTCAAGCTCGCCAAAATTTCCAATAACACAAGTAATATATCAATGCCTTGGCAACGTTTGACAGAGGAAGAAAAATAATAATGAATTTAATCAATAACAACTTTATGCGTACATAAAATCTTGAAAGAGTTTTTCATTGTTTTTTATATAAAACCTAGATAATTGCGTTTGTGATTTGTGCGTCGGTTAGATTGACTCTAGTGTTGCAAAAGACAACTGAAGCGCTTTAAAGCAATCAACAAACCAACACTTTCTCATCACCTCACACTAATTTACTTATTTATCTTGATATTTTCTAATTTACAAGTACGAGAGTAAAATATTAACTCATTTGATTGTGCAGATACAATGATTATAAAAGGTGGGATTTTCGTCACCCTAAGTATATTAATAAGTTCTTATTGAAACACTCTAGTTTACTCGATTGTGTATATAATTACTTTAAATAACACTTTTCAGACGATGCCCATGTGGCGATGAAATATTCCTGTACAGTTCGAGTTTAAGTAATTAATATTAATATATATATACATATATATATATATATATATATATTGGAATACCCACACAAACCTCGGAAGGTTACAGTTCCGACACCTCTATTTCTAGAAATCGAGCACTGTGTATATATATATATATATATATATACTGTATATCCTAAAAGCAATTTTTGAAAGGTTGAATAGTTTAAGTGATTTTGAATTACAATAAAATTTAATTTTGGATGGGCAACAGTCACTTATCTCTGTAACTGCAAACATGTTTATTCCCCTTTAAATAGTAAGACTTTAAAATTTAATAATTAAAAAAAACAAATCAGTGTGTACAGAAAAATTTACTACTCCCCCTCTTATAACTACAAATTTTTCGTGTCCATAAATGATGTCTTTTTGTATTTACATATCAAATACATATCAATTTATATATCAGATTTAAATATCAAGTCTGGCTGTCATACAAAATCTGTCTCGAATGATTCGGAATTAGGTTTCTTTTATTATTTTTCCGTTTTATATGCTAATCAGTGGGTGTAAACGAGCGGAAATAACACATCCAGAAATAAAACAGGTTTTTGTTCAATTAGCTTGTGTGATAAAGATAATATTCCCTCCTCCAGCTGATTCAGAATCTGGCTATATTTCCTGGTACTGATGTCCTTAACTTTTTGCCTTACGGCACATGGAACACTATATCTCTTATCAATCTTGAAGCTTTGAATTCCAGAGATAAATTCGCCCTATGTACAACACTGATTAACTGGACCAGTGAGGATGAACCAAGCCTTGTAATTTAAAAATAAAGGATATGAACATTCTGGAAGTCCCTTTTGTAGTTTTAAAATGTCACATCTGTGCTAGAAGAGAGTTACATCTCCGAAATTTTCGATTTTGAGATAATTGCACCACAATGCTCTATAAGAAGTGCTTATCATTCTCACGAATAATGTTATAAGCCTAGTACCAACACAATTTCCTAGATGGCGCTTATTACCCCTTCCACAACTAGGAGGGGAAACTTGCTGATGCGCGAAGAATGAAAATAATATTTTTGTCAGTGCCTAATGTTGTTGTATTAAAATGTTCCTCTAATAAAAATTTTCATTAAATTTTATTTGGAAAATAAATTTGTATTTTTTTCTAACCTGCTGTTCATGTTATCAAGGTTTTTTTTCTTTGTATTGTGAAAAGTTTATATAGATCGTGCATTAGCATAGAGATATGACAGTATTCCCTCAAGCTTTTCAGTCCGTGTTGACAAAATGAGGTTACTAGAAGATGGTTATATCTTGTAATTAAAATTCAAAATCATGCTTTAAAAACTGAAAACAACTTTAACAGTGTATAGTTTTGCCTTCTGATTGAAGTGATTCGAACAATAAGTTTTCCCAAAATTATCATAGGCATTCATAAAACAAGAAATGAAATTTCGACATATATCTTCGTTAGCTCTTCATGAAAATATGGCTATTTTGAGATGTAACACTATTCTAGCAGAGGTGTGATGTATTTTTCTTTTTTTTCATTTAGTATGTTATTTTTGAATAAATCAAATGTTATTACATAATACAATTTCTGTTATAACCACAAAAATGCACCAAACAATGTTATAAATAAAAGACCACGGTAAAAATCAGTTCTGCACTCTTTTAGTATTACTTGCCATTTATTGCTAACCGCTCATTTCTATTTTTTATCTCAATTTCTATTCCAGTAACAGTAGCATCCAATACACAAAACAATGCTATAGATTAAAGACCACGAGAAAATCAGTTGTACACTCCCTAAGTATGACTTGCCATTTATTTCTGATTTTTTCTACACATTTCTATTTATACCTCAATTTCTATTCCAGCAATAGTAGCATACGATGCCCGAAAAAAAGCTTTAAACAAAAGACCATGAGAAAAATCAGTTCTTCACTCTCTTTCTAATGTCATTTATTTCTACTCATTTGTACTCATTTCTATCTTCATCTCAATTTCTGTTCTACCAACAGTAGCATACAACGCACAAAAAGAAATTTATAAATAAAAGACCTTTAAGGTATACATAAGATTCGATTCACAAGAATCGAACCTTTGAGTGAATGAATTAAAGAAGCTGCTTGAGACATGCTAATTTCGGCATACGCGCTTGGTATAAATACCAAGCAGCTTGATTAATACAGTGGTTGAAAAAGGTTGTAAAGGTTGATAGATAAGCGAGTTAAGGGAGCTACGAGGAAAGCAGCTCCAGGTGCTATCCTGCGCTAGTGCTTAGTACGTATGCAAGTAGTACGTATGCTTATTGCTGTAAAAGCAAATTTTATATGTGCAACGAATTCAATAAACATTGTTTCATGTATAAACTGTGTTTGTATCAAATTCATTTAGAGTGCCACTTCAAATTATATACACCCAAGTGCGGGTAGAAGTGAGCTATACTCTACAGACCCTTAGAAATATAAGTTCAGCACTCCTTTAGTATCACTTGCTATTTATTTCTAATCATTTCCACTCATTTATACCTTTATCTCAATTTCTGTTCTACCAACAGTAGCATACAATGCACACAAAAAAAAATTATAAAGTCCATTCGAAATATAAGTTCAGCACTCCTTTAGTATCACTTGCTATTTATTCCTAATCATTTCTATTCATTTCTCTCTAGGGGGATCGTACATTCTCCCACTCTCTCTGATCTCATAGAAAGACTTTCCAATCTGCGGATTTAATGTGCCCATATCCGGCCTAGACACGAAGTTATTTAATGGCGCTTGTCGGTTTTCAACAATTTTCTCATTTCTTTTGTAGTAAAAAATGCTATTAAGGGTGGCTCAAATTTAGAGGTTAATATCATGACTTTACTTAAACGATAACATAATAGAAAATTCATTATACAACTGCTTATTGTGTTCATGAAAATCAAAACATACTGTTTGCTTTGATCGATATTGCAAGTTTGTTACAAGCAATTTTCATAACATTTTCGTATACAAACACACAGGAACTGAACTAAAAATTAAGAAGTAAAATATAAATCCTTCTGACTACTTGATAGAGAAGTCATTTGTTTAATATTCAATCACGTTCCATTTTTTTTCGAAACATACTGTGTTCTTTAATCAAAACTTTAAGAAAATTCCCAGCAATTTTTCTATGGTTTCCGTAAGATAACACTATTAAAAATCAATTCAGAATTTATAGAAAAAAAACAATTTTCTTTGATTATCACAAGGCAAGAATTTCTCATTATAACCCTTTCATTTTTTACAGTAGTATTAAAAAAGTTCTAAACCATGTTATGCAAAACAGTACTCTCCAACTCTCATTTTCGTAAGAAAATGCTATTCGAAATGTCGATTTTCGTAAAACCTTTTACTATCTTGCGTGAAATATTTTCCTTTCTAAATCTTAAAATCTTCTTAATAAATTTTTGAAATTCTTACAAAATGCTTATTTTTGTAAAATCTATTAAAACCTCTCGTGAAATCTTTTCCCGTTAAAATCTTTTCGTTTCTTAAATTTAAAAACCTTTCGTGAATTTTTTTTCGATATTCTTACAAAATACGATATTTTTGCAAAATTTTAAAAATGTTTTGTGAAATATTTTCATTTAAAATTTTTTTCTTTTCTAAATCTTAAAATATTTCAAGTTTTTCCTTCGAAATTCTTACAAAATGATGATATTCGTAAAATATTTTAAAATCTCTCTTGAAATATTTTCCCCTTATAACCTTTTCGTTTCTTAAATTTAAAAATCCTTCATGAAACTTTTTTTCGGAATTCTTACCAAATGGAGATTTTCGTAAGATTTTTAAATCCCTTTCGTGAAATCTTCTCTCTTTAAATTTTTTTCGTTTCTAAATCTTAAAAATATTTCATGAATTTTTTTTTTTTTAATTCTTACGAATTATTGATTTTCGTAAAATCTTTTAAAACATCTCGTGAAATCTTTCCTGTTAAAATCCTTACGTCCTTAAAACCTTTCGTGAATTTTTATTTCAGAAATTCTTATAAAATATAGATTTTTACAAAATTTTAAAAAATGTTTCGCGAAATCTTTTCCTTTTAAATTTTTTTCGTTTCTAAATCTTAGAATATTTCATGAATTTTTTTCCCGAAATATTGACTTTCGTAAGAGAATGAATACTATTGATGCAAATAAAAAATTAACTTTAAAATAAACTCTCTTCGGTGATCTCGAGATAAATATTTCTTCGTGTAACCTTTATTCAAATAACAGGAAAAGAAAAATAATTTTGACCTCTAAGCTAAATGAAAAAGCACGAGCGAAGCAACAGAAGAAGAAAGTTTATACTGAGAAAATTATCGAAACCTATGCCATTATTATTGAACCGTTATATAACGTGATTAGAATACGAATAAAAAAAAGGTAAGCTACAATGTAGAAAAGCGAAAGGAAACGTGAGTGGAAAAAAGTAAGGTCTTCATCAATCATGCGATTACAATCATCACGACCGAAGCCGTTATTCAATAACCAAGAAAGTTATAATTGCTTTTGCCATAGGTTATAAGAAATCAAAGCATGGAGGAAGCTCCCATTCGAGTACCACTCAAGCGTCGTAAAATCAATTAGACTGGTTTAATTACTAAGCTGTATATGGAGAACACTATTATATGAATGATCTGCAATTACAACTCATCATAATGTGTCTCAGAGCGAAGCTAAACCTCTTAGTCTAAAACAAGGGTAGATGAAAGAGTGTTGCCTTTAATCCGTTTAAAACAAACGTGTTAGAAAGATTACGATGTTTAGCAGTACAATATAAGCAATTATAAGTAATAGTCATTCCACAGTTTAAAAAAGATTAAGCTATTTTCATACAGTCAGATTGAAGGGGACGGCTGTTTTGTTATACTTATTTATTAATTAGCTACTTCAGTAAGTTTTACATGCCAAAAAAGGGACGCTGACCTGCAGTCAATAATGGATCCATTACGGTAGGAGGGGTTGCAGTGTTTTCAGGAAGTTCTGAGAGGCAAGACTGGCTAACCTGAATATTTCCCACAACTATGGACCAGTAATCTGTAAGTGACGTCACGTCTGGGAAAAATACTCAATGGGTCCATTAAAATAACAGATTTTCAACGAGGATTAGTATACAATATCCTAATTCAAAACAACCTGAAGGATATGTAAATCTGATAATGATACAATGTTTATTATGTCAAATTCAATGGTCAATTGATTTTGACATAGTAAACACTTTGTTGCATTCGATTGTACTAAGAATCGAAGAAAACACTTTGAATCAGTTCAAAATTTTGATTTCTCAGCGGGTGTTTTGAATTCTCCTAATGCCTCCTTGGCCTGCAATGCCCAACAAGGTGAAACGGTGATCTCCGCTCATCAAATTTTTGTTGATGGAGATTTAATGCCTTTGTGCTTTTTCCTCGGGCCATTTTCCTGTACGGCATTTCTTTTTTTTTAACTTTTCCATTCGGATGTCACGAATCCTATATATAACTTGCCTGCAAAATAGAAGGAGCTGAAACGATAATCTCTCTTCGTCAAATGCTTGTTTAAGGCGATTTGAGGCTTCTGTACTCTTTCTCGAGATATTTTCCTGTAACTCCGTACAAGATTTTTGATTTTCCAGTGGGTGTTTTTAATTCTTCTCACTATTTGATAGCAAAGCCTAAGAAGCTGCAGCAAGGATCTCTGCTCATAAAGCATTCATTTAGGTAAGGAGAATCAAGGCTTCTGTGATCTTTCTTGTAGCGTTAAGATGTACTCAGTACAATTTGTTTTTTGTCAGGCGTGTTTTGAATCCTACTTTCTGATTGCCTGTAAAGCCGAAGGCTGATGCAATAATTTCATTCAGCTCTTGACATTTAGCTCTTGACATTGCTGAGGAAATAATTTCTGCATAAGCATTCGTTAGGGAGATATAAAGCAAATGCATTCTTTCTTAGAGCATTTCCATGTAACTCAGTACGCAATTTCTTCGATTTTCCAGTTGGTATTTTGAATTCTACCTACATTTTGCCTGCAAAACCCAAGGAACTGAAGCAATAATCTCTGCTTAACAAGTATTCGTTTAGAGAAGACCTGCACAACTCGAAGAGTGATACGGGCCATATTACTTTATTGAAAGCTGATGCGGGCCGCAAGAAAATAGATTGGAACGCGGAATATATTTTATCTAACAAATATTAAATTGCGGATTACTTTAAAAATTAAATAAATATCCATATTCAATGCATATTATATATATATATATATATATATATATATATATATATATATATATATATATATATATATATATATATATATATATATATGTAATATTATAAATCTAAAAATAATATACCGCATTCTTTAGATTTATGGTAATAGCGTTTTCACAGAGTGAAAGTTTCTCGGGCCGCAGACTGAGTGCTGACGGGCCACATATGGCCCGCGAGTCGTATGTTTTGCAAGCCTGATTTAGGGAGATTAAAAAACCTCTGTGCTCTATACTGAAACACTTCCATGTAACTCAAAATTTAATTTATATTTCCTTATACCAAAATATATAATCAAGCGATATCCTATTTATTCAGTTCTCGACAATTTTACTTTTATGTAACCAAAATTTATCTTACAGAATCACGACTAGAGCAGAGCAGTTTCATAAATGAACAAATTTTTCTCTTTTTATCCTGACGGATATCGGTCATCGTCGTGTATGCGGCCCGAATTGAAAAGAAATACAAGTCTGCTGGGAAAAAATTGGGTTTGCTGAGTACACGTAACAACATAACTGACTTCTGAGCGTGATATATGTCTTATCAAGATAAAATATATGCTATTGGCAATTTTGATTAAAGAACGTGCAATTGTTTTTTAAGCAAATAAATGAAATGTTAATAAGGAAATGCCAATCAAAAATCTTTAATAAGAATTTGTTTTATGTTTAATATTGGCTTAATTCTTATTCATATTATTGCATTAAAACCATTTGAAAATTATGACAAAATATTGATGAAAGAACATAGCACAGTTTGAAATTTTTAAAGAGTCAGTCAGGGTTATATTAAAAAATCCCAAACAGGGGATCTTTAAGAGAGAATTTAAATTTTATGATGAACTTTGGCTTAGTTTAGTAACATCATTTTACGAATATAATGAGAAAAAATGCCGAAATCTGTGCTTCAAGAAAAAAATTGTGTTTAAAGAACATAATTTAGTATAATTTTTAATACACAATTTGGTTTTCTCTCAGATAAATATAAAAATATATAAATCAAATGTAGAACTTGTTTCAAAAAGTTCTTTGTTAAACATACTTGAATGTGATAAATTGGCTTATTTCGAAAACATATAATGAACTGCCTAACAGGTATTAAATTAATTAAAAATTATACACTTTATTCAAGTACAGAAAATAAATACTAAAACTGCTCATTATAAATGCTAATAGGCTTACTCTGCATGCTAATTAAATAAGTTACATCAAATGTCAAAAAGAAAAAAAGCTGGTCTCATATTTCACTTTAGCTGTCAAGGAGATTTTTAATTTGACGTTTTCCGAGGTGCATAATTTTTTTAAACTTGAGAAATTTTCCATTTAAGCAATAAATCTTCTTCGTTAAATTTATTAAGTACAGGAGCTGTTTGTTCGCAGTTTTTTAACGTCTTTAGAATTTGTCTATACGAATTAATAATCTTGTTTTAGCACGACTATAGTTTTTTTAGACATAACAACAGAAAGATAAATTGTTTGAAAACCTATTAATTTTGAACCATTTGTCTTGGACATATGTCGCCAGTATGAATTCGTTTCGCCTGAAAAAATAAAATGAATTGCTAATATATAATGCTACTTAAACAATTAAGGCTATTAGCACTGTAACCTAACAATACTCTATTGGGATATAATTACTTTCTTATGAAGTAATAATTCTTTTTCAAAGGATTTAGGGTAACTTCTTACATTGAAAAGAAAATATATAGCTTGCGAATAATAAAGAACAAAAGTAATTTTTTTCTTAATGATATATGTCTTCGACTTATGCTATATATGCGACTAATGCATAGTTGGATAAAAAAATATTTATATTAAACTTTCTTCTCGCTCACTGTCCCTCAACTATGCGTTAGGCTTTCTAAGAATGTAGTTTTCCACAAGTGCGTTGATTCCAAGTTTGTTTGTTCGGAATGGGCTTTAAACAGCAGTTTCCAGTTAATTTAGCCCACGTGTAGAAAAAGACGACCGTAGTACTACCAACCAACCTGCCCGGATTAGCTTTTATAAGCGTATCAGTTTTTTTAAGTTCCTATTCCCGAACAAACAATGATATTCCATCATCGACCAAGCATTTCTAGTTTCATCTGCGGCGACTTAAATCAATACACAAGAGGGCACAGTTAAAAAAAGATCCTACTTAATTTGATAATGCTGTTGCTGGTAAAAAACTTCCTGATTATTCTGATGTGTGCCGATAAAGTAATCTCTGTTCCAGATGGCGTGGCCAAGAAGGCGCAGTTAAGCAAACTTCTGATTAATCTGGTAACGTGTGCCATGGAAAAGAACCCATGAAGAAATCCCTGCTTCAGAGGCTTGGCCAATAACGCGCAGTTTAACAAACTTCCAGATTATTCAGGAAATATGTGCCATGGTTAACAAAGAGGGCAGAAAAAATCCTTGTTCTAGAGGCGTGGCCAATAAGGTGAAGTTAAAAATAAATCCTAAGATTTCCCGATAAAGAGTGTTACGGTAAAGAACCCATAAAGATATCCCTGGAAACTAGAGAACGAGACAATTAAGGTGCTGTTAAAAATTTGCCTGATTATTCTGATAATGTGTGCCATGGAAAGGAACCCATAAAGTAATCCCTGTTCCAGAGGGCGTGGCCACGAAGGCGCAGTTAAGCAAACTTCTAATTAATCTAGTAATGTGAGCCATGGAGAAATCCCTGTTTCAGAGGCTTGGCCGATAACGCGTAGTTTAACAAGCTTCCTGATTATTCAGGAAATATGTGCCATGGTTAACAAAGAGGGCTGAAAAAATCTTGTTCTAGAGGCGTGGCCAATAAGGTGAAGTTAAAAATAATCCTAAGATTTCCCGATAAAGAGTGATATGGTAAGGAACCCATACTGAGGGGGAAACTTAGGTTTATGGCTTTTGGATATGCCCATTTTTTGAAACCATCACGTTTAGGTTTCATAAGCTGGGCATCCTCAACACCCATTATTCAGTGCTGCAATGACTATTCAACCTCAAGTCATTTTTCAAGTTATTAGAAACTAAGCGGCCCATTTCTGTCAAAAATATCTAATTTTAACTTGATTGCGCTGCTTGTCTGTAATAAATAATTAGGGTAGCAGAAAAAAAAAGTAGATTCAAGCTAAAATCGGGTTTTGTGCTGCAGTGCAACAAAAAGGAATGCGCGATTTAATGCTCCGTTAGATTACTGTCAGCAAAACAAATTAGACAAAATGCGTCTCGTAAGATCTTTCTAAAAAAATTCATTCTTAAATTCAGCAGTGTTAAGCCAAATAGACATATGTGATTAAAAAGAGCTTGAAATTATCTCATTCTTGCACAAAAACCAGAAAAAGAACTTTCCGGGTTTTTTAATTAGTAAAACCTACGAATCATACGTAATTCAAAATTTAAAAATGCGAAAAATATAAAGAGGCCGACAAACGGGTAATCGATTTCCTGCGCGGCAACATGTGATAAAGTTGTTACACTTGAAGGTATTCAACCTTAGAGCTCTCGTGTCCTTGCAGGCGTTCCCATGCTTGAATGAAAACATTTGTGGAATTGGATGCATTTATTACGAACATAGTGTATTCTGTGCTGATTATCGAAAAGGTTTTTATAACGTCTGATATTGGGTAAAGGAGAGCTTGGTACTGTGATGAACCACGAGGTTAAAGAAAATTACATCGTTAGTTTTTGCTAGTTGGGAATATTTTGTTATTTACTTGTTGCAAACAGTAGGCCTTTTAATGAAAAATTGAATTTAATTAGGTTTTAAATTCTTAAGACATATAGGTCAACTCTTTTTAGACTTTCCCTTTAGTAGAAATATCTGTTAATTTAACAGAATTTTATGGAAATATCTATTATTTGCATTTAATAGAAATATCTGTTAAATGTTTGGAGCTTCCATACAGTGGGCTCAGGTTTGAATTCCAGCTAAGGGATCATTTCTGTGCTGACTGACTTTTAATAGGGGGTAGTGTTGGTTCACCTATTTGGTGCTCCCATAATAAAATAACCAAAAAATTGAGGTGTGGGTGAACAAATGTACTCAGGTCAAAGAACCTGCCACTTTTGAAAAGAACAAATAAATGTTTGGTAAAGAGAGAAATTGTGTACAAATTTAATTAGAGGTTTGCTTTGTCTGTTGTCTTTAGTAGAAATATCTGTTAATTTTATAGAATTTTATGGAAATATCTATTTGACATTTAATAAAAATATCTGTTAAATGTTTGGAGCTTCCATACAACTTATGCTTTGTCTGTTGTCCTTTAGTAGAAATATCTGTTAATTTAATAGAATTTTATGGAAATATCTATTATTTGACATTTAATAGAAATATCTGTTAAATTTTTGGAGCTGTGTGGAAGCTCCAAACACTTGACAGATATTTCTATTAAATGTCAAATAATAGATATTTCCATAAAATTCTATTAAATTAACAGATATTTCTAAGGATTCATAAGAATCAGGATGGGTTAAATTTTGAGGTCTGGGGTGTGAATAGAGTATTTAAAAACTTTTTACTCGAAGAAACCTATTATTTCACGTTAAACATGTATTTAGTTATTCTTTAATTATTCATGAGTACCATGCTTGCATCTCTTTAAATTAAGCGTTAATTTCCTTTCTCAAAAGTTAAGGTATTTTGTTCAATACCTCAATTTTCAAAAGTATTTAGTAGTTATACCTTGTCATGTATATTACAAAAAGTTGAGAATCACACATTAAAGCATTTTTTTCTCGACTTATGAAAGTAAAGGATTATGATAATTATGTTCACCCATTTTTGCAGAGGTTAACATGGTATAGGAAAGAACTTTATTTTTCAAGTATACTTTACAGTCGGGTTTAACTTGCTAAAGCTGGTTTTCAGAATTTATTTGGAGTGTTATTTCATTTACTGTGAAATTATTCGTAAAACCTAACCACATTTGCAAATTATATAATCGTCTTCTCATCGAACAACCTTGGACCTAGGTTTAGGCCTCGTTATGGACCGCTTCTCAGCAAATGGTAATCATTAATAACTGTCGATAAGGTGTTGAATAGTAATCATTGAAAACATGTTAAACAGAACTAAATCCTTTATGGACAAGACAAAGTTTTCTAAACTTCAATTGTCATTTTTGGCAATATACTTTTATGTCTAGTTTTTAATCTCCTTGATATAAATCTTAATGAATATCAAATCTTCTCAACTGTTAGAGCAAAGATGTATCTCCTTACTAAGTTCGTTTATTTTAACTAAGTACTCAAATATCTTTAACTTCAAGTTTAAGATACTTGCAGGCAGTGCCGTAACTAGCCATTCCTGTGCCCTGGGCAAGAATTTGCATTTGGACCCCTTAATTAATTAGGTTAGGGAAAACAATAAAACAATACAACATTTTGGGCCCCCCTTCCAAATGGGCCATGGGCGGGTGCCCCTGTTGCTCCTGACTAGTTACGGCACTGCTTGCAGGTTCCTCAAATTTTTTTTAAAATTTTCTTGATTAATACACATTTAAACAAAACTTAGAATGAGTCGCAGATCTACATTTGAACATGCTTGGTCAAATATTGAGTCTAAATAAACTCAATGGCTATACTGTAGTAATTTTGCCCAACGGCGAATTGAATTCATAGTACTGGAACAGATTTATATGCTTTAATTGCAAGCGAACGAAGTTATGCCATTTAAATATCATACTACTGGAACAAATTATAATGTACTCTTATTTTAATTAGAAGTTAATAAAACCGTATTTGCTGTCATTGAGATATTTAATACTTTTAAAATGAACAGTTTTCAACAACAAATTTTCAATTTAAGTAAGGAAATTATCAATTTAATATTTTCAGACTTTTGAGCAGTGGGATGAATATTAGAGCAATTATCAGCAAGATTTATTGTAAAATATTAGGATCAATTTAACTTTTCAGAGATTTTGCCATGCGTCTTAGGACAATGTGTCTTTTTTATCCACTAAACAACTGTAAAATTGCATTGAGATTTAAATACAGTATCATGCATTTTTAACTTTGATATGCATTATAATATGAGATATAACTGTATTGGAAACCTTATCTTTAAAATCCTCAAACAAATTAACTCTTTAAGCAAAACTCCTACTCGTGATCGCAAGAATATTGACAGCCAAAAAACTGGTGAGAAATCATTGTTCAAATAAATAATACATTATTTAAAAAAGTTTTATGCTTTATTTTAAGCTAGACTCAAACCAAACTGATCTTTTGAAATAACATCGCTGACACTTGTTGTTACACACATTTATAATAACTGAAATTTAACCATTCATCTGAAAAAAAATTTCAGTTTCCAAAACACTTTACCTGTTATGAAACTTATTTTCCTATTTATCGATACGGATACCTTCACCGGCTAATGGTAAAAGAAAAAAATTTCCTAAAAAAACGACGAAAAACGGCCTATTGAATCTATTTTTATTCCGCAATGAGATTATATACTCCAGATTAATAAGTCGAGAGGGTTTTTGTTTCATGCCTCAGTGACTGATATTTGCCAATTCTTGCTGATTCGGCATACTTAAAAACAATCTGAGCTGTAAACATCGTGTTTAGTAGGATACAGAGTTGTATCTTGTGGACGCTCAACTGCAGTTTAAATAACGAATATAAATTTAGTAACAAGTAAGTCTAGGAAGTTAGTTATGCTTTCCTTCGAATGATTCACAGAATAAATATCCGACAATTTGGAATACAGAACAAGGAAGGAAATAAGATTCAGAGAACAGCTACTTAGAATAGTGCAGAAAAAAAACCTGGAAGTATTTACTATTACAGCATAAGCACTATACAGTGAAACTTCTTATGTCAGCCACCTATCTATATGACCACAATTTGTTCACAACCAATTGAAGACCTCATATATGGAGTCTATATCACATAAGTGGCCCTATGAGGCTATTGTTACTTGAAGAAACCTCTTTCCGACGGCCATCCCTCAAAACGACTGCTTTTTTCGGAACCTTTATTGGCCACAGAGTGTGTATGTATATATACATGCATACATATAATCCCCTTAATGGCCGTTCTTTCAAAGGGGGGTATGCAGTTTCCCGTTCTAAAGAGGGAATCGGAAAAATGGATCCCATATGCTAAAAGTTAAATTAAATATTAAATTGATATCAAACATTTTTGCTGTAAGAATCAGTCGTAAACAAAATTATTCTTAGCAATGTCCATTGTAATCCTCTAGTGTAATATTATACTCAATTCCATGTCTACTTTGGAAACTGTATTAATATATTCTATTCTAATGTTTGTTACTCTTACTTTTCAATAAATAAATAAAGCCAGCAATGGAGTAAATATTTATTTGAAATTAAATTTGACATGTTCCTGATATAAATTTAGCTTTTGTTTAATATTAAAAAAAACTGAAAAAAACTAAAATTCTAACAACAGTGTCCCGAGGCTCTAATCTCATTCCTAAGGGTGCCACAGACGTAAAAAGGTTGGGAATCCCTGCTGTAAGACATTAAAATTCATAATAGAGATGGAATTGAAAAAAAAACTTACGCTATCAAAAACCATACAAAACAGATTTACATTCTTTGTACCTTACCATTAAAATTTTAATAACATTTTGAACATTAAATTCCCCAAACGATTTATCTTCGCTGATTTATGCCTAACAGTCCTTCGAATAATAACCTTAGGAATGAATTCTTACTCCTGGAAATAAGTACACCGCGGTGTATAAAGCAAAATTCCCGCAGGCGTTCATATCTTTAACTAGGTCATTCCATCACTGTTACTATACCTCCTTCATTCGTCATAAAGTAACCAAGGTAAAGTAGGATATGTTATTTTCTAGATCGAAAAATTACGTTTTAAAAGAGTTACTGTACGGTTCAATGGATACGTTGCTTTCAATAACCTGAGCTAAATTGTTGATGATTCTTCTTGTTGATGCTCATCTTTAGCCTGGTTTTGATGAATGGTGTTCCTTGTTTTCTGGGGGAAATTGGAACTTTTTCGCTTCCACGAAGCGAAACTGGAAGAGCATTTGAATAACCGATCAAAAACTTCGCGAGCAGCTCGTAATGTGTTCCTTTCATTCTGATATTTCCCGACATGACTAATCAATGTTTTAAAAAAAATTGCTCAGAAAATCTGATGAGATAATTGCGCATACAGTGAGGATATTTTTTTTGAGAAACTTTTGATCCGTTTCCCATTTTCTAAAAATAAACTCAACCTTCTATCTTTTAAGTGAGTACAGGAAACAAAATTCTTCAAATTTTCGAAAAAAATTTATTGTATTTTTTTTTGTTCTTTTCCAATTAAAATGACGTTTAAATCATGTTTCTATCTTAATTAGAACAAGATAAATTAATTTTTTGTTTTGCAACTTTCTAATAGCAGCCAATCTTTGTTTAAACCTTTAAATCCGTTTTTATTCGTGATGGGTTTTTTTCCCCATCTCTCGTCTTTAAATTGTTATAAGTCAAGAACCGTTAAAGATAAAGGGTTCAAACTTGAATCATGTCTTTTTCAATTATTTTAAGTTAATTTTGATTTAGCAAATTTGAAAAAAAATATTTACTTTTGAAAATATGATTTTTTAAAAATAAGTTACATCCTTTTTTTTAAAAGTTTTTACTCTAAATATTTTAATTTTTTTAAATTAATATTTTTTAAAGTGCTGAATCGAAATTAAAATTTATACACTTCTGTTTAATTAAAGGAAATAAATTTGAAATTCGACAAATAATATTTCGAATTATAACGATTTTAAACTACCCCTTTTTTTAAATTTAAAATTAAAAATTTTTTTTAAACTTCATGAGAAGGTTTATGATGTGATTTTTTTACAAATTATATGGTTAACCATCACAAAAAAATTCAAAATTTAACTCAATAAATATAAAAAAAATTTCAAATGTGTCCCGGATCCCTTTAATTATCCTAGGCTTACAGTCACTACTAAACTAGACATATTTATTCTGAAAATTAAACAATTTTGGCTGAAATAAAGTGTTCCTGCTTTAATAGATAGATAGTGAGCAAGAACTTATATTCCGTCTAAGCATAATTATGAAATATTGTTGAAAACGGCTGTAATTTATATTGGCTGCAAAATTTCCTATCTTTGCCCTTTTTTGTAGCACTCAATTTCTTGCCAAATTTTTCAATCTTAAAATTTTATTTTGTTTTATGTAAATGCAGTTGAGGGAATTTTTACGTTGGATTTTTTCCAAAAGTTGGTGAAAACCCTAAAAATTATCTTGTAGTTAGTTGAAACTACAGCCTTTATAATGCTCATAATTCGGTAACTCTCTTGGTCCTATCTTGTTTAATCAGGCTTTTATTCATTACAGGTGTCCCGCAATTTTATAAATATATCTCATCCGGGGACAGTTTATAAATATATACTGTCCACAGTTTTTGTAGTATTCAGTCACAGATAAATACCGCCAGAGACTTGGCATTACAGAAATAAATAGATGAGTAAATATTATTTATATATATATATATATATATATATATATATATATATATATATATATATAAATAATAAGGACAACAAATTTATTGTACATGGAAATTAATGAATACAAAGTAAAATTTATAGTAAAATTTACTTTCTGATGTAATTGTAGAATGGACTCTAAATAGGACAAGAGATCCTAACTAGTTACCATATATTGTTAATTAAGTATTTAGAAATACAACACATCATAATGAAAACCATATTTCTTTACAAGATCCAACTCATGAAGCATACACTTTTTAAAACATCGCTGCACTATACCTCGGAACTCTCTATTGTATCGGGGAACTCTCTATTGTATCTCAAATGTGTATATAAAAATTCTCCGGTTTGGTAATAAATTAACCCACTTCCCTCAAAGTGTAAGTTGTCCTAGCATTCATTATGGCAATTCGGGAGGCCACTTGTGGTGGCACCAAAATGAACATCATTGTCGACAACTCGGAATAACATTTGTGCCGGCGTGATGAACACCATTTTCGACAACTCTGAGCTCCATTGTCGACAATTCAAAATGTCATTTATGCCAGTATTGTGAACATCATTGTCGACTTCTCTGAGTGGCATTTGTGCCAGCATGATTTACCAGCCATAAAGTACCATTGTCGGCAAATCGGAATATGTGCTATCATGATGGACCCTATTGTCAGCAACTCGGAATGCCATTTGTGCCGGCATGAACATCGATATCCCTAACTCAGACTGTCACTTGCGCGGCGAATTTCGGCCAGTTAGCTTTTGCAAAACACCTGCCACTCACTAAAGAACTATCGGTAGTTTTATCCAAGTTCAAATAAATTAAACAAAACGCAATATCTTTAACAGTCTAGACAATTTTCAATCACGCTTGTTTTAGTCACGTTTTCTGTCAATGAGGTGTTTTACTGTATTACAGAAGAGAAAAAAAAATGAATAGCTGTAGTAAAGAGGAAGAAAGAAAGCAGTCTAGATTTCCCCCTTGCAAGCAACCTAGTTTTTAAAAAATCTCCTCCACAACCTTGTAAAATCGTGACTAAGGATAATATAAATAAAATCACTTAAATGACGCGAATAAGTGCTGAACATTATCTGCGTTATTCAGCGTTATTAGTAACAGCAGAAAATCTCAGAGTACCAAGATGGCAATTTATTAAAAAAATAGTTAAAAATAGAAACTTTTCCTGTTCTTTATAAAATACTTTTTGAGTTAATGTATTAAACATACTTTAGTTATGTTTGATTCATGGAAAATTTTTGTGGCGATTTAAAATTGCAATCATAAATTTAGTAATCTAGCCCAGAAAACCAATAAATGTGAAATGGAATACGCTTCATTACTGGTTAGTAGTTGTATTCTTTGCAAACCATAGCTGCTCTAAAAAAAAAACCTGCAATGTTACGTCTTTGTAACGTTTTGTTGAGTGTATTTGATAAAGCGAGATATAAGTTAGCCTAGCGCGAGGTTAATCAGTACTGTAAGCTTTAAGAAAGGGTGTTTGACCATATGAATATGGCAGTGACGTAGCGAGCATAACTGGCGCCCGGGGCACGATACCTTTTTGGCGCCTCCCCCTAAAAAATATAATAATATAACACATAGAATTAGTGAAAAGGACCATTTGGTGCCCCCCTATGAGAGTGGCGCCCGGGGCATGATAGACCCCCTTGCCCTCCTCTCGCTACGCCACTGGAATATGGGTCTTTGTACGCAGCCTGGGTTGGTCCACTGAACCTGTTTACATGACCCTAAGTTCAAATGGAAGACTAAGGGCCTGTTATACATAGTTTCCTGTGTCACATAGAATCCGTCAGCGTCAGCGTTACTCGTATTGAAATATATATAATCAATTACAAACCTCCAGACGATCAGCAACGAAATTATTAAGGCCTGTGATTGGTTTAAAATATGTCGATACGAGAAACGCTGACGCTGACGGTTTTATGTGAACAGGCCCTATGGCCGTGTTCTCATCGTGTCCGTCAACGTTGGGGAGCGTTCACATAGAATCCGTCAGAGTCAGCGTAAAATTTTTCATCCAATCATATACCAGTCATTGAACCATTCAACCAATCAGCGCAAAAGGAATTTGTAACGCTGACGCTGTTGGATTCTATGTGAAGAGGCCCTTTATTACCGTTGCTTTGCGTAGCGTCAGCGTTACCCGTGCCAAAAAATTTTTAACCAATAACAGACCTGAAGAGTTGTATGTCTAACTGCTTGTAGGTACTGTGATTGGTTAAAATAATTTTGATACGATTAACGCTTAGCAACGCTGTCAGACTCTTGTGTGATCAAGGTCAAAAATTGCAAAAGTTGTGACAAGTAAATTCCCTGCAGAGTAAATCGTTGGGGGTCGAAAAACTTCTAGGCGCAGGAGGAAGGAGATGAATGAAATGTTTTTCGTTTTATTCTTATTTGTCTATTAATGCAAAACAACCCTCATGCATTAGAATTTTGCAGCGTTTTACTCCAAGGCAATCTGCCTGTATTTAAAAATCCGTTTTCTTATGCAAAAACAAACAAAATTTAGAAATGTGCATTTGCTAACTTGCGATTGGAAACACACCGAGAAAAAAAATTTCTGATAGCGTAACTTTTCAATTGAATAATTGCGATGTCAATTGAAGCTCCTCCATAAAACCGCGTCCAGAGGTAGCATATCAAAAGCAAATTTTAATCATTATTGATCGTTAGATTATTTTTTCTGCAATTTCTTGTAAGTACCGATATATACCAAAATCGTTACTGATACGCCCTATCTGCAAATTAATTTCTTGTACTGATATATCATACACTAGAATCGTTACTGATACGCCCTATCGGCAAATTAATTTCTTGTAAGTACTGATATATCATATACTAAAATCGTTACTGATACGCCCTATCTGCATATTAATTTCTTGTAAGTACTAATATATCATACACTAGAATCGTTACTGATACGCCCTATCTGCAAATTAATTTCTTGTAAGTACTGATATATCATACACCAGAACCGTTATTGACACGCCTTACATTTAAATAGGGCATATCAATAACAATTCTAGTATATGATATATTGGTACTTACAAGAAATTAATTGCAGAAAAAATATCTTATTTGTTATCTTGGTAGTTTTAGCATTACAGTAATTTCAGAAAAGGATCAGATTTGGTCACCTGTCTGTCAGAATGAAGCGAAAAGGGAATGAAAAATCCCCAGACTTTTAAAATTTTTCAGCAGGAAAACTAGTTCTTTCTCCTATTACCCTAACATTTTTTGTTTTTCACATATCCTTTCCCACGTTAAATCGAAAGGCGCTAAACCTGTTTATGATCCAAAATCTACTCACATGTGATATTATATTGTTGATAAGTTTTTAAATAATTATACACCAAAGTTGAAATCTATCATTACCCCATAATCATTTTTTTTTAATAATACCCGACCTCAAAACAATCCCTTAAAAAAAGAAAAAAAAACAACCTCTGCTTTATGTGTTACAGAACCCGCGTTAAGTTGTCCAACTGCGTATCCTTAAAACTTTATTCATCCGGCAAAAATACTTCTTGATTTGCTAGTAAAATAGCTTGTTATATAACACCCACCCTCCCACCCACCCGCATCCCGTAGAAAAAGATTGTTATAACGACTGGTCGCTATAGGGAAATTTGATAGAAAAAAATAAGAAACTCTCATCATTTGCGTGATAATTAAGATTTTCTAATAAATTCCATATTAGTACAAGATTACAATTCACATGCGATTGTTTGTTTTCTTATCAAACGAGGATTGGTCATGAAAATTAATAAAAGTGCATACAATTCAAGATAATGCCAATTTCTAAAATAAAAATTGAGAGTAAAATCTGTCAATCGGGTCTCAGAATTGAATTCCTGTTTTAATGAACATATTCCCCTGTTTAGCAATTTCTGATTTAGACGTTAGTTTTTGTCAACCTCTGTTTCCATCGCGTTACGTTTGTTTGACACAGGTATCAGAACCAACTGCAAAGGTGTAACAAAATTGCACAGTTGAGTTTGACTAGAAACCTGCAGTTAATTTTTCCACGCGTCTACATTAACTGATTTACTGTCGACGTGTCTTAGAGTAGAGAGAGATTAACTGTTTGTCCACGTCTCTAACAGTAAAGAACCTGTTCTATTGTCCACGTTTCTGGCGTTCTCCCCCTTATTAAAGCGAAGGTCGTTCATACGAGTCCATTGGAACCAGAGTCAATAGTGTTCATACCCCCTTTTTTGCAAAGCAGATTCCGAGAAATCCCCCCCCCCCTTGTTTAAATAAGTTACTAGTAGTACTTGCGAACCAGGCAACCAGTTCTTGGTTGCGGGAGTGAATTGTGGACGCTGTATTGGGATTCAATTATCTGCAGGGTCGTTATAAAGGGATGTTAAAAAAAACATATTAAAGCCGGTTTCCATGCGGGACTTTTTGCATAGGCCGTTTTAACGAGCGCCGTGTATATATATATATATATATATATATATATATAAATATAAATGGATATGTCTGTGTGTGTGTGTATGTATCTATGTTCCAGCATCACTCTGGAGCGCCTGGAGCAATTTCAACCAAACTTGGTACACATATCAGTTACTATTTGGAAAGAAAACTGGTGGGGTAAGATACCCCTAGCACCCCTGGGGGGGGGGGGGGGAAGGTCGCATATGTAAAAATAATCGGGCATATGTAAAAATAATCGAAAACTACTGATATTAGTCTCGAATCCATAGTTTTCGAGGTCGCTGAGATTAATAGTGACACCCCCGATGCCGTCTAAGTGGAAGTTCAGCTTCCTCCCATCAGCATTGGGGGAGGGGGAAGAGGGAAGAAGGGGTGAATATAAAATGTCCAAAATGACCGAGAGTAGTGTCGAATCCATAGTTTTCGGGGTCGCTGAGATGAATAGGGACCTCCCCAATGCCGTTTAAGTGCAAGGACAGCCGCCCATCACCATTGGTGGGGGAGAGGAAGTAAAAAAAAAAGTCCGAGAGTATTGTTGAATGCATAGTTTCCAGAGTCACTGAGAGGAATATAGGAAACTAAACATGTTGTTTACATTCAAGTTTTGAGTTAAATTATTAATAGTGAATTTGTAATTTTATTTTATCATTTATATACTGTATTTGCTTTTAAATACCTGTAAATTAAATTACTTAGATTTTACACTATAGGTAGAATCCATTCCTTTTACTGTGTAATTAAAAAATTGGTATAAATAAATACATGGGCAACGCCGGGCAAACAGCTAATATATATATATATATATATATATATATATACACACAGAGAGAGGGGGGGGCTAGATAGTGTGTATAAAATTACCATGCGTGACATGGTAATACATGCGTGACATATTATATATACAAACATACATATATAGTGATTTCTTTTACTTTCGTTTTATTCAATGTCGTTGCAATTCTTAACGCCGCTGGACAAATATCAAGGGTTAAAAGATTCAACGATCTCACATTTTTTTCTGTGCTGATAAATAATTCTTTTCTTTTTGTTGTCTTTAGCATCCCAATTATTTTATAAAAATAATTCTGAAAATGCCCTATTTTTTCATTTAAAATTTATTGATTTAAAGGTATAAAAAAATAAATATATAATTCTGGCAATATTTAAATATAAGGCGTGATTTTCAAGTAGGCCTCAAAAAATGACCTTATTTCCCACGAGCTAGATCCTTATGGGGAATGAATTATTATTCTTCTGCTTCGTGAGTGGTAGTATCTATTTGTCCTTGTTTCTGAAACATTTGTTTGTGGGCGTAAACCAAAACCCTCTGGATAACTTTCCATTGTTAAGAGAAAAAAGTCCTTGAACATATCTGTAGTATGTCTCAACTGCTGACTTTCAAATATTTCATTCTAGCATTTTATTGAAACTCGCACATTATTAGAGCTTAACCTTTCCAGCGATTACCATCATACCGTACTTAAGTGGTATTCAGCAAATTAGGGTGTCGACCAATGTTTTTCCTGTTTAGGTTTACATTTCTTTCAAAGTCATGGGAAGTTTTCGTTTGGCACAAAGGGGAAAATGCATTTTTCTTACCGCTGTATGACTGGAGCTGTATTCATCTGGAAATATGCATTTTTCTTGCCTCTGTATGGAAGCAAATGTATTTGCCAGCGCTTTACTTTTCCCACGATTATCATATAACGTATTTAAGGGGTATTAAGCAAATTAGGGTGTCGACCAATGTTTTTGCTGTTTAGTTTTTCGTTTTTTCCAACGTTATGGGAAGTTTTCGCTTGGTACAAAGGAGAAAACGCATCTTCCTTGCCACTGTATTCATCTGGAAAGATGCACCTTTCTTGCCGCTGTATGCATCAGGAAGTATGCATTTTTCTTGTCTCTATATGGCAGCCAATGTATTCAACAGCGCTTAACTTTTCCCACGATTAACATTATACCGTACTTTAACAATATTAAGCAAATTAGGGTATCGACCAATGTTTTTTCTGTTTAGTTTTTCGTTTTTTCCAACGTTATGGGAAGTTTTCGCTTGGTACAAAGGAGAAAACGCATCTTCCTTGCCACTGTATTCATCTGGAAAGATACACCTTTCTTGCCGCTGTATGCATTAGGAAGTATGCATTTTTCTTGTCTCTATATGGCAGCCAATGTATTCAACAGCGCTTAACTTTTCCCACGATTAACATTATACCGTACTTTAACAATATTAAGCAAATTAGGGTATCGACCAATGTTTTTGCTGTTTAGTTTTTCAGTTCTCCCAAACTTATGGAAAGTTTTCGTTTGGTACAAAGGGGAAAATGCATTATTCTGGCCGCTGAATTCCTCAGGAAAAAGGCATTTTTCTTGCCGCTGTATAGCTCTGTCTCTGTATTCAGTAGAAAAAGTGCATTTTTCTTGCTACTATATGAGAAAAATTATTTATTTTTCACTGTATTCATCTGGAAAAACGCATTTTTCTTTGTCTTTTGAACTTTCTAAATATATGGCAGTTTATCACGTAAAAGAATGAAAAATCTTTATTTCTGTTAGACATTTAAATATAAGGAAGATTCGGTGAATTGTCAGCATAAGTGAAATTGTCAGCATAATCTCTCCTTTATAATACACAATCGTATTTCCAAATATACTGCTATCGAATTCTTACAAAATGAATTACTTTACTCCCACCTGTGTGAGTAGTTTTTAAAAAAAATATCAAAATCGAAAAAACACTTTCAGCCTTCATTTAAAACATTTCTTCCGGAAGACTTTTATTGGCGACGCCCTTGTAAAGTCTGATTCTTTGTGAATGTTTTTAATACATTTGAAGGTCAAAAAGAAAAATGATCTGTCTCGCTAATTCGATAGACTTTTCTGTTATTAAGTGATCTGTCAAGCTTTATGTACAGCAAAATAAACTTGAAGAGGATTTTATACGCAGCTCACGACTGATATCTTGAACGGTTGTCGCATAGAGATGTGGTTCGGAATAACCACTATAGATTCCATACGATGCTACAGCGAACCAGATTTAAATTATCATATTGTATGTTATTTTTCAACTATCTAATATTATGTAATAAAAATTTTGTGAGCAGCTTAGCGCCTAAATTTTATTTACTCTTTCTTAATTAGCTTTTTACCAGAATTATTAAAATTCTCTATTTACATTTGTAAGCTAGCTATATATATATATATATATATATATATATATATATATAATCCCGAATAAGGCTTGGTTGTTTCCATGTCGCCCCCCTCATAGGGAGCAATGCTGGTTCACCTATAGTGTGCTCCCATAATAAAGTAGCCAGTAAAATAGCGGTGAATAACAAAAGGTAAATGTCTAATGACAAGTGCCTCCGCATTAAACCACACACACACATATATATATACAGTGGAAACTCAATCTATCGATTTTCAAGGGACGGATTGCACTGAACCATAGGTGCCGGAACATAACAAGGAATATTATCATCGGGACAGGATGAAATATACAACACTTACGGGAAAACGATGATTCGGGGAACGATCGATCGAGATTCCACTGGATATATATATATATATATATATATATATATATATATATATATATTACTTACGTATATAGAAGACATGGCCGGTCGATATCATAAACGTGTTTATGTGTTTATATTTATGAGCATATACATATATACGCTCAATATTTAAACACTGCTTGTATTTTTTAGACCATTGACAAAAGCTGATAAGCCATCAATGAGAAAGTTATTTTTACTTTTATTGCTTCAAATGCAATGATTGTTATACATTTAATTCCCCACAACAAGAAACGATGGTAAACCAAAGGATAATTAATGCTTTCGAGCCTCCATTTATTACTCTTATGTACCCCTTTCTCAGGAAAAAAAAAAAAGAGATATTTCGTGACCCAAACTCCACTCCACATTTCCTGCAGGGTCAAGCATCCCACCATTAAGCGTCTATTACGATTATGTAACTCAGAGCACGTGACGCGCTGGCTTCGCCTGGGAAAGAAACCCACATCTAGGTTGTGATTGCTCGCGAAACACAATGGCGCGGCCCAATGCCTGTTTACCATATACTACAGAAATCGTGCGTTTTTCCCATTACGCGAATGCAAGGCCGGAATATGGAACGAGCCTCCAAGACGCTTCTGGGGCCGTTGCAATTCGCGAAAGCAGGGTGTGTCCCCCTCGATAAGAGAAAGTGGAGAATTGAGATCTCGTGAATGGAAAAAAAAAATAGAGGATATGTTTTCTCCCCGTCTGTCCTAGAAATGGGAGAGAGTGAATGCAAATAGAGTTTAGGGGTAACTCGAGCTTCCGACTGTAGATCTGTTGAAAATCGCACGTGGTCGGAGTGGTGACGGTGGGTTGCGTTTCCTTGTTGCCGGTGGCTGTTGTCAGTAGATCTGTCGTGACAAGACTTTGAGGTGAATGAATTGATGTGTTTAGTAATGGTATATGGGGTGATTAATTTTCAATTGTTGAATGTTTCAACAATTATGCTTCACTCAGTCTCTCCCGATGTCGCAACTATGGTAAACTTTCTGTTCAAAATAGGATTCAGTTCATATATTTTTTTATATATTCTAAGGAGGTAGTTTTTAAATGTATATGCGCATCAGTACACACACACACACACACACACATATATATATATCCAGTGGCGCACCCAGGGGGGGGCCCAGGGGGCCCTGGCCCCCCCCCCAAAGAAGTAGAAATATTGATTTTGCATTATAAATATTTTTATTCGTTCATCTCGGCCCCCCCCCATGCAATATAAATATTTTTATCCATTCATCTCGGCCCCCCCAAGAAAAAATCCTGGGTGCGCCACTGTATACATACACACACAGGGCGATTTTTATTAAACTGACACTACTTAGAGCCACATGTAGCGCGATCTATCAGCTGGAATTCCACCAAAATTTATAGAGGGACTAAGGACGACATGGGAAAGAGTTTCCATGAAAAAAAAAAATAGTTCCAAAAGTAGCCGATAGGGGAAGATATGGTGCTGTTTTTGTCGGCGCACCCGAGAATTTGCATAAAACGCAAGTAAAACATCAAAATCCAAATTCATGACTACGTAGTCGACAGCAGCGCCAGTATTTTGGGCTATAAAGATCGGTGCGGAATCTGTTGCGCCATCGCTTTGCAGAAGAAAGGATCATCAGTCGCTTTTTTTCCATTTGCATGGCCCCCTCGCTCCTCGGACCTAACCCATGTGACTTCTTTCTCTGAAGTTATTTAAAGTCCTGGGTGTAACTTAGTGGAGTCTCTAACTTGGCGGCCCTAGAGGACAACATATCCCGGACTTTGATGGACATTCCTGGTGACATGTTATGCTCGGCCATTGAGAACGCAGTGTTCAGGATGCAATGTGTCGTCCACTAGGATGGTGGCCACATTGAAGGAGGGAGAAGTGAATTTGCTGCATAAAGTGGTGTTGCAGTGAAATTTCTTTGTTATTCATTTGTCTTCTTATTATAACTTTTTTGGTATTCACCCCTTATCTTTATAGCCCGAAATACTGGCGCTGCTGTCTACTAAGTAGTCGTGAATTTGGATTTCGATGTTTTACTTACGTTTTGTGCAAATTCTCGGGTGCGCCGAAAACAACAGCGCCATATCTTCCTCTATCAGCGAATTTTGGAACTTTTTTTTTTTCTCACAGAAATTCTTTCCCATGTCATCCTTAGTCCCTCTATCAATTTTAGTGGAATTCCCATTGATAGATCGCGCTACAAATGGCTCTGACTAGTGTCAGTTTAATAAAATCATCCTGTATATATATTTACACGATTATGTGTGTGCTATACTGAAAACATTTAATTCCCTATTTCATTTCATATAACACTCGTGGCTTAGAAAAATAAACTTATTTTTTTTTATTAATATATATCTGTCCGTAACAAGTTTTATAATTGGAACACGTGTAATCAGTTGCTCTCAAACCGCGGGATAAGATATTCATCTGCCATTGAGACGGTTCTATTTCTAGGGTATTCGGTAACGAAAACACAAAGCTAATTTATTAATCAGTATCTTGTAAGGAGGGCATCTAATAAGTTTTTGTAATCAATATCATTCATGCATTACCTGTCATATTGCATTTATCTAATTTCGTGTATAGTTTGATTCGCTTTCTGCAATTTCATTATCGCGTCTTTGTCCTTTTTCATGACCTTGCATCGTTGAAAATCAACTCTGTCAGACAACAGCTTTAAAACCAAGACATAAAATTACAGACTTGCGAACTCTTACAGCACTAAAGAAAGAAAAACAACGGAAGTAAACAAATTGCAAAAAAGTGTCCAACGGTTGACCATGAACAAGCAAAAGCCACGATTTGCTTCAAAGGATTCAGGTCCACGGTCTCCAGACAAAGGAAGGAAATACAGTCGAACCCCGTTATAGCGAACCCGGTATATAACGAGCTCACGGATATAACGAACGAAAATTTTCGTCCCGCCGTTTTCCAATTGTATTTAATGCTAATTTATCCTTTTATAGCAAACCTCCGAAATCTTAAGAATCGGCTATAACGAACCCTTTTTTCAGTCGACTACTGAATTTTTATTTAATTTTTAAGCTTTTTAAGAATGTTGAAGGTACAACGAATGTTGAAGAAGCAAAAAATGTTGAAAAAGAAGATGATGAAGATTTCCCTATCTCGATGTGGATAGAAAAGCACAAAATTTCATCATTCTCAGATTGGGACATGCAGTTGTTCAAACATGTGATGATGAAGTCATTACATGTGAATATCCGACTGATGAAGATATTGTGGCAGAAATTAAAATGAATCATTCTGAAATCGAAGATTCTGAATCTGATGCTGATGAAAAGGAGCACATAAATGACGAAATCCCCACCATCTCAAATGCTACAGCAGCGATGCGTGTCATTAATAAGTTTTTGTCTACACAAACAGTGGAAGAAAGAGTGTCGGAATCATTTGATGCATTGGACAAAGAAATTCATAAAATGTTTTTGAAATCGGCATCACGTCAGCAGAAAATTACCGATTATTTCTGTATCAAAAAAGTGAGCAACAATTGCAGGTAAAATGAATTTATCTCCATTTGTCTTCATTTTTAGTTCATTTAAGGGGGTCCAGGACACAAAATTATTCGAATTTTCGAAAAAAAAATTTATTGCATTAAAAATTTTCTATGTTCTTTTACGCTTAAAATGACGTTTAAATCATGTTTCTATCTTAATTAGAACAGAAGAATTTTATTTTATTTTATTTTTTGGCAACATTCTAATATTAGCCAAGCGTTGTTTAAACCTGTAAGTGCGTTTTCCTGCATGATGGGTTTTTTCCCCCATTTCTCGTCTTTAATTGTTATAAGTTAAGAACAGTTAAAGATAAATAGTTGAAACTAGGAAAATGTCTTTTTCAACTATTTTACTTTAATTGTGATTCAGCAAATTTAAAAAAAATATTTGCTCTTGAAAATATGATTTTTTAAAAATATGTTACATAATTTTTTTTGTAATTTTTAATATAAATATTTTTATTTTTTTTAAAAATTAATATTTAAAAAAATGCTGTAACAAAATTAAAACTTATATATTTCTGTTTAATTAAATGAAAAAGAATTGAAATTCTACAAATAATATTTCGAGTTATAACAATTTTAAATTACCCCACTTTTTTAAAAAATTTTAAATTTTTTAAAATATTTTGAGAAGTTTTATGAAGTGATTTTGTTTACAAAATATATGGTTAACCATCACAAAAAATTCAAAATTTTAACTCAATAAATAAAATTTTTTAAAAATGTGTCCCATACCCCCTTAATTGTGACAGTTTAATGTAATTCATTTCAGTCAATTTAATTCATTAATGATCATTTTCAAAAATTATATGATTTTTTAATGCATCATTATTGAATACACAAAGTAACTAATGAGTTATACATTTTGTGAAATCTAACATTTTTCCTAACGGTTCGGATATAGCGAACAAAACCTTCGGTCCCTTGTAATTCGTTACGGGGTTCGACTGTATATTGAAGATTAAGGCCGTCTGCACACGGAGCAACTCAAAAGAAACTGATAACTGACTCCAATCACAAACCAGTCCGTGATGAGTCGTAACCTATGTAATTGAATGGAGCCACACACACGGCGCAACTAGTTACAAACCCGTCCGGGGTGCATATTACCATTCCTTACATGAATTCACCCCATTACATCGTTTGGCGGCTGCTGATTGGTCAATGAGTTTACATCGGTATTTGTGTATTTGGTGCGCTGATTCTTATGAAAGCATGTCTGTTTTTCAATAATCAAAACTTCAATCACTATTTTTGAACGAAATAGAATCTATTTCAAATAATAGTATCGTAGTACGCAGTAACGTTCAGAATTACATATTTGTGCATCATAAAATTTATGTTGTACAATAAAGTCACTTTATTTTCAGTCTATTTTTGGTAATTTTTAGATGAGTATTTATAATTTTTATTTTTTAAGAGAAAGGTTAAAAAACTAAAGTGTGCAAAACAGCAAAAAATATATAATTTGCATCATGCAATTAAGATTTTAATTAAAAAGATAAGCAATTTTTTTTTAAAAATTCAATATTTAAATTTAAAAATAAATAAATAAAGCTTTCATTTTTTTTAATTCAACATTTAAATATTTTAAAAAAGAAAATATCTTTCCTTTTTTATAATTCAACATTTAAGAAAAAATTCAATTTTGAGTAATATTTACTCTATTTTATTCTACTCCTAAAATTTTACAGTGAAATTACTACGGAAATTGGCAATTTCTTAAAATTTTTCATGCACAAAAAAGAAATATGAAGGCATTTATGTCGAAAATTTCTTTTACAAATAGTTTGTCACTTTAAATTACTTTTACATTAATAGGTGGCGCCACTTATGTAAAAAATTCACGTTCCTTGTAAAATATCGCGTAAAAAATATATATAAAAATGAAAGCAACTAAGAAATAGATTTTATCTCATTTAAAATACTCTTAGGATCAAATATTATGCAATTATCGAAATGAAAGCAACTACGACATATATTTTAGCATTTATCTCATTTAAAATGCGCTTAGGATCAAATATTATGGCAATTACCGATGCAAAGTCAATTGACCAATCAGCAGCCGCCAAATGATCTAATGGCGTGAATTCATGTAAGGAATGGTAATATGCGTCCGGGGTAACCAGTGGACGGGTTTGTAACCAGTTGTGCCGTGTGCGTGGCTCCATTCAATTACATAGGTTACGACTCATCACGGACTGGTTTGTGATTGGAGTCAGTTATCAGTTTCTTTTGAGTTGCTCCGTGTGCAGACGGCCTTAACGAAGGTGATCTCAGCACAAAGTACTCTTGCTAATGAAGTGTGTCCCGAAAATGTTGGTTGATTTTTTAAATGGTTATAGCTTCGAAACAAAGCATTGTAGGGAGATGAAATATACGTCAAACTGAAGAGAAAATCACCAAGTTTCTTATCTGTTCAGCAGACTTCGATGTGTGCTCCGACGAGCTCCCACGAGGCTCGGGCACGAGCGATCCGATACACGAGCGATCCGGTGTCGTTGCGGCACTGCAGTTGCGATCAAGCAGTACATAGAGTTGAACTAACCGACTCAGTCGGTTGCAGACGTCAAGGCAATATTCAGCCTCTTCCCATACACGACAGAATATCCGGTGTTATAGAAGAAACGGCTTCAGTTATCCTTTCTTTTGAATTGCTCACAATTCGTACATGAAGGGTTTGGTTTGGTTTGGAGCGCTACGGTCAACTTTCGCTACACGAGGGCTATTTAGACGGGGACCTACTGCTTAAAGCCGATTCCGAACGGCTACAAACATCCATGCCAATTGTGGGGCTCGAACCCACAGACTTTGGTACCGAATGCCAGCGCCCTAGTCATTTGGCCATCGTCCGGCGTGAATAAATGGAATACAATTGTGTTTTTACATAACATCAATAATTACAAGATAAAAAGAACTTTTTATATACCATGTTTTTAAATTTTCTGTTGAATCATATAAACTTGACAATTCTATGTATTAATAAATACTCTTTTAAATTTTTTTTGATGAATTATCCCATCAACTTGAAAGAAAATGAAGTTAATTGGAAGTTAACTTGCATATAACTTTTCGTACCCGTTCCGGCCAATAGATGGCTGCACCAGTCTACAAAAAGTTCCGGCCAATAGATGGCTGCACAAGTCTACAAAACAAAATTAACTGAAAATATCTGAAAATTAATTTAATTCTGCTTAAAGATGGCTAAAAGCATTAAAAAATGCATTGTCATCGTGTTCTGAGCTATTCTAAAAGTTTCAAATGTCTATCTAGTCGGGAAGTTAGTAAAAAATCGATTGCAAGATTTGTACTTGACAAACACACAAACACACAAACAAGAAAGCAAGTTAATAAAAACATGGTAAAAATAGAAATCCATCACTCGAGGGGAGCCTGTAACCCCTAGAAGGCGCGTTCCCAGGTGGTGAATAGGGAAATGCCTCCATTCGTTTTCCTTTGGGTGGTAGAAAGGGAATAAAATAACTTCCGCCGACCAACAGGTAGAAATCCAACCTCTCGAGGCAATGGCAACCATTTTTCCACGGGTGGACATGACAACCAACCAATAGAAATCCACGGGGGTAAAGTTTGGAGACCATGGGGACCAGACAATCCACTTTTTCTGTCGAATCATCGTTGAGGAAATGTTTCGTTAAGAAAAAAATTTCCGAACGATTGTAGCAAAATGTGGAGGAGCTCCGTCTAACTGGAACATGGAATTCTTCGGAATTTTCCGGTGCTAATCCTGGAGTCTGTTTGAGCTTGCATGTAAGCTTTCACACACAAAAACTTGGAGTGTTTCTCTTTCATTTAACGTATGACCCGTGTCTGCAACGTGATTTGCTGCATAGGTATAGCCATTTGAAACACCACCATTATTTTTGGGACACACTGTACTTTGAAGCTTTCGTAACTTGTATTATTCACTACTCTCGCCAATGCGGCTATGACGGTTGCTTGAATCGTCCCTCAGCCAGACGAAACTGCCTTGAAACAGTTAGAAAACGCAACAGTTTTGATCTAACAATATGTCATCGCTTAACGCCAACTCGGATTTACGGCAGTATTTGTAAATCAAATATTGCATTTCAATAGTCTCTTTCGATCTTTGCATCATATTTTAAACATTATGAATTCAGATGGTGAAATCAGTAAAAAATTTAACGAAAGTATTTCTTGCGAAATACTGTGGGGAGGATTAGACTTTATTATATTCTATGCTGTAAAATGTTTTCAGCTAAACTTCGTAATAATGAACATCCTTCAAAGACATTAATAAATAAATAATAAATAAATGAAAGGAATTTTGTTGGATTCCTAATATATATATATATATATATATATATATATATATATATATATATATATATATATATATATTTTTCAAAGAAAGAGATAAGTGAATAGATGAATGCAAAGGTAAAAAGTAAAATCTTTCGCTCTCAACTTAGCCATACTTCTTAAATGAACTCTTAGATAATGCGCATATAAGGCGGTCATGCTCAATTCAATGAACCAAGTCACATGGTATGAGAGAAAAAAACGAATAATAAAAAGCAATCTATATCTATAAGTATTGAATGTACGTATAATTAATTACAAGAATAAGCTCTCAAAGATTTTTTCAAACAGTTAGCACAATTCCATCGACAGATCTTTTTTCACTAAAGTATTACATTTCCTGGGAAACCAACCGCAATCTTTTCTATTAACGCAATAAAGATTGTAAAGTTCTAAAGCAAGCTAAAGAGTGCAAAGGTTAACAGGTTTTTGTCCTTTATCAATAACTTATAATTTAATTTTTTTTTATCTAGACTTTTTCCTTGCCAATTCAGCTGTCATCGACAGTTCATGTCCAGTGCTTCCGGCAAAAGTCGGTGATTCTAGATAGAATCAATCATTCATTTATCTGTTTGTTTGGCGTGTCAGAAAAACACGTAGAATTCAAATGAACCTGGTGTAGATAAGCGTCATTAGGTGTTCCTCAGAAATGAAGTTTCTGTTATTCCTGTATTCAAATGCATGACCTCGGGGAATGCCGTAAACAAATACATGAAACAGCAGCTCAATCGACACGTTCGCACCGCCCATGTTATACGTATAATGAAGAAGAGAAATCGTCGTTAAATCTGGCGGTGTAGCGTTAGTATTCACTGGATGTATGTCAAATTGAATTAAAAATTTTCTGTATCAGTAATAAGATTTTTATGCTAATAGGGAACAAACTTGAGCAATTTTGTCCGCAAATACCTAAAAAAATTTCAAAAAAATTCCGACAAGTTCACGTGATTATCGATAACAATTACCAAGTGTCGCGACAGAGTCGAAGGCAATTTTAAACGTATTCTTGTTTATATACTTACTAGCTGAATACCCGTGCTTCGCTACAGAGTACATTCAAATTATTTACAACGGTCAATGTATGCAATTAATGCCAAAAAACAAACAAAAAAATATATTTATAAAAAAATCGTAACGGATATTTTTATAGACAATGTAATGTAGAAGAAAATATTCAAATTTAATAGAACGGTTAATGTATGCAATTAACTTGTATGTTTAATATCCATAAAACATACTAATTTGAATTAAATTCTTTAAAAATCCCATCTCAATTAGTCTAGTGGTTAAATTTTATCTTTTACCGTATTTCAATATTTCTTTTGTCAATTTATTTCGTTGTTATGCATGTGACGCAAAATTAATTTAAAGTATCACAAAAAGAAAAGAAACCACAATTAATCTTGAAAAATTAATCTTTAAAAATTCACCAAAAATAAAAAAATCGAGGTGAAAATTCGAAAAAGATTTCATTTTAAAGGATTTTTTATGATTTTTCTCGTGATGTAAATTTCATAACCCTCAAATTATTATTTTAAATGCAAACTTTAAAGAATGTTGCAAAAACAGCTTAAAAATTTAATTTTCAAAAATCTAAGAATTTTCAAAAATCTTTCTTAGTGCATTCCTACACTATAAGAAGAATCGCCATGCAGCCCTAGGTCAAGCGGTTTGGTTTGTGCGTCATCTGTCAGTCAGTCACGGAATTGTTATATATATATAGATTAGCAATAAAAATAAAAAATTCCAACCACGCAAAATATTTTAAATATCCACCAAAGTGTTATATCGTTGGACTAATTTAAAAAACACTTAACTCCAAAAAATACGATTTTGGGAATTTCATTCTATTACATTGGTTTATGGTCCCTGTACAACTCTGTCAATCCTCATAACTCCAAAAAATGTAATTCGTCCCAAAAGAGTGAAAAACAACACATACTACGCAACTCCTTAACTTAACTGTTGCTAACCTTGTAACTCCACTTGAAATATGAAGATGTTTAGTTACATAACAATGGGGCCCATATCTGAAAACACTTTAGCATTTATTATAAATAATAAACTATAATAATTTATATTTCCACTGTCGTAATGTTTTGTCTTAGTTTTTTTGTTCCTCCTGTAAAAAGCGGGAAATGGGACTTACGTGGTTTTTTTAATATAATTAGGACAACGATATATTAAATTCAGTATTTTTTTCTCTCTTTTAAAGATCGCCTAGTCATTGCTATATCGTTTTATTGGCAATTTTGGTGGACTTGCTGAAGGGCAAATCAATTGAAGTGATAACAGTAGCTTCATAGTGCAAATAATACCGATTCACTTGGGGTTCTAGTAATTGCATCACATATCAAGAATTCCTCATGCGCACTAGTTATTGAATTTGCATTAAAATAAAATTTTGAGTTTAGGGTGTCAAAGAAATATCATGAGCGCAGTGGCCCAGTTGGCAAGAGCAGCTGGCTAGTGATCTTAAAGTCCCTGGTTCGATGCTCGTCGCATACAAATCCACTGCCGTGTACACTAACATAGGTGTAGCGTGCTTCTAACTTTTTTTTTTTGGGGGGGGGGGCACGAATTGAACTCAGTTACGGCCCTCCTCAGCGCATTGACTGCCGGACGGTCCTTTAAATAGCAAATATTATGATATTCTTAAATTGAATAACAATAGCTGCGTTTACATGGACAACAATAATACCCGGGATTTACCCGCTAATAGGGAAAACCTTCGAAGCCCGTTTACATGGGACCACATTTTCATCCTGCTTTTACCCGTCTTACCGGAAGTAAAGGCCGTCACATGATTCGGCGGAAGTGATCCTCATACACCATCATTCCTTGTAAATCACGTTATGGGTTCGATCCCAGCCGGTGTCATACTTTTCCGAATTCACTGTATTGCTATTTTTAGCTTTCCATCTTCGAACTCCGCATTTATCTCGTTACGAAGTGTATGGTCCTGGGGAAGGCCTTTTTTTTCCCAATTGCTGTTCTTTTGACCTCGAATTCTTAAATTTTAAAAATAACAACAACAAAAAAATCATAAAACTTTAAAAATCCAAAAAGATTGAAAAACTTACAAAAATATTTTTTGTATTCTTATGATATCTGCTTTTCTGGGCCTCTTAATATTATTACTTTTTTGTTTTCCGTGGATTATTATTCTTATCTAATTTTTCTTCTAAATTTTCTTAACTTGTAAGTCTATATTTTTTCTGTTAAAATTAACTTTTTTGTTTTAATTTAACTGTACTATTAATTTTTTTTCTTTTACCCGCGTTATTCTTACCTTAATATTTTAATTCATTATTTAAAATTTTAACTACTGAG
Source organism: Dolomedes plantarius (assembly GCA_907164885.2). NCBI lineage: Eukaryota > Metazoa > Arthropoda > Arachnida > Araneae > Dolomedidae > Dolomedes > Dolomedes plantarius. The sequence goes on along the minus strand of OU015499.1, from coordinate 40,170,104 downwards.
CACTCCCACCTTGATTACATATATCTTGCTTACAGGAGATAAAGTCGACACGACCAATGCACTCCTCTTCTAAAACACAATTACGTCTGCGTCTATTTGTTATTTAAATGCAGTATATGTCAGTCGCTGTTGATAATTATAGAACGTTTACGATTGTTACTGTTGTTTTTAAAAATAAATTTAGAAAATAGATAGGAAAAAAGGAATATAAGAACTATAAGATTGATGCGGATATTAGATATAATCGTACGATCTATGGCTTCATCGCTAAATTTAGTTTTTCCACAACAAAGAATGTGGGCAAAATTACGAAGCTCTGTTTGGTGGGAAGAAATTATTTTAAATTCCTGAAGTAATAAAGACTGGAAAGAAAATTTTCCAATCGATAGGTGCATTTTTTTTAAATTATAAGATTAATTGTAAGATACTTATTGTTTTAATAAATCCTTTTATAAAATCAAAATGTAATTTTGATTTCAATTTTGTTTCAGTAATTTTTAGTCATGTATAAATAAAAAAATCATAAATAGATATAAATACATTTTTATCTGTGAATTCTAAAATAATTAATTTATAAGTAAATTTTAATGTTACGTTTAATTATTGATTATACTTATTAAATTTATTAATTTTACCATAACACTTTAAATGAAAATGTTACTGAAATTTTATTGAAATGAAATTTTATTTCTTATTTTACATACCAGATGGCAGTACCATTCTATTTATAATGTAATTGGAGATGGTTCAGATCAAGAAATAAATGAAATCCTCCGGGAAAAAATAGGCACTTTTCTACTGTTTTCTTGAAAATTATGCGATCGTTAAGGGGCTCCAGATCCTTCCATCGATCATTTAGCTGCATTTTCATGGATTCACACAAGTTCAAATCCGCCATGTTATTTACTCCCAGCTTCGAAATGCATCATGGGTAATTAGCGGGTTTTATCCTGGGTCGAAGCAGGATCGAAAATCCACCCTGCATTTTTCCCTATCGTAGGGAAAAAGTAAGAAATGACCCTGCTTTTACCCGGGTTTTTGGCACATGTAAACGGCACTAATAGGATTGATGTTTGAGTAATATTCAAAAGTTATACAATGAGAAAAATTAATATGAATAAAATGAGAAAAGAAATATAGAGTCGAATTTTCGTCATGGATCATAGCATTGTTAAAAACTATGCTAAAGACATAATCGGAATCTTCAGTTTCACACTTTTAAAAAGTGGGAAAAAACCATCTTTCTTAAAAGTTTTCTAGAATTTCCCAATTTCTACTGAACTTCTATTAACGTTTTAATTTAATTCAAGTTCAGTTGGGCACTTGCCTCCCCCCTCCCCCGACGCTACGCCTATGTACACTAATGGCGGCAAGGGCACGTAAAATCTGTCGTGGCTTCAATGTCCTCCAAGTTCTCAAATTCACCTCTGGAATCTGGAGGTGCAGGTTCAAATGTTCTAGTCTCGTCACTTGACTCGGTTCAAAATTTCGGGACTGATCCTTTGGCCAAGTCGGACTCCGACCCTTATGATGCCATTCAAAACAGGATCCGCACCTTCATCGCCCATAGCCTTCGGGACTTGATCTGATGTTGCTGTCGTTCAGGTGGCATAGGCAACAACAAAAACAACAACAACAAATATCATAGTACTATCTGGAGCCATCTCGCCCAAATTAAACATTCTAATCCGTAATAACTGAATAACAACTTCATGAGACCTCAAAGCTGGTCTGTACAAACCCTATTGGATTCACTTACCTCAATGTTATCCTGTGGAGAAAATGTGTCCAAGGATTGCCGACTTGGATTTAAAGATTTTTCTATTTAAAAAGTATTCCGTAATAGTGAGAGAATTTTTACACCTTGGGGCATTTTTCGTTTTAAAAAAAATGCAAATAATATATATTTTTTAATTATCTGGAGTAAAAAAAAATCTGGTATAGTGTGTTTTAAACGCTCATCAATTCCTTTGGTGGACGAAATTTATAAAACGAATCCTGTTACAAAGTTCAGAAAAGTTCAGGTTATCTGAAAATACCATTTTTATTGGATTATTGGCATTTATGTAGCTGTAAATAGCAGACAAATTTTCTCCATTAGTTAACATTGAGGTGAGCTAATCCAATAGGCTTAGTACACAGCAGCCTTCAATTAGTTTTTTATTTTACAGATTAGCATGTAATTACAATCTTATAGTATTACTATCTCTCACAGCTTTATTTAATCTACAATCTATAAGATTACAAACACATCATCGTAAAACAATGGCGACCTAATTTATATGTCCCGTGAGCAACATCGCGTTCTTTAAATAACTGCAGTGGTATAGGAGATGACTGAACGCACTGATTAGATTCCGGCTGCACGCGGCCAGTTTAATTAAAAAATCTCGGCTCTATTCTTTGCTAAGGAATGTGACTCATATATACACTAATACCCCGACTTACGCGAACTCGGAGTTAAGCGGTTTTTGACTTTACCCTTTTTCACTTTTTTTTAAATCTTGGAAGGAAATCTCCCAAACTTTAAATGGTATCTGGAAGAAACTTTGTTCAATGTTTTTTCTGAAACGAGACGGAAACAACGCCTGAAACTGATCCTATTACTCGTGTGATAGAAGAAGTTATCGATCTTGCCAGTTTGATTAAAAAATCTCGACTCTCTTCTTTGCTAATGAATGTGACTCATATATATAGTAATACCCCGACTTACGCGGTTTTTGATTTTACCCTTTTTCACCTTTTTAAATCTTGGAAGGAAATCTCCCAAACTTTAAATGGTGTCTGGAAGAAACTGTCTTTTTTTGGGGGGGTGGGGAGGGGGGGGAACACGAAATGGAAACAATGCCTGAAACTGATCCTATTGCTCGTGTGATAGAAGAAGTTGTCGATCTTGCCAGGCAGTTAGATATGGACGTTGATGGAGATGATGTCAACGAGCTGTTGGATTCTCATCTTGAGGAACTTTTGATGGCTTTTGATTTACCCTTTTTCACCTTTTTAAATCTTAGAATGAAATCTCACAAACTTTAAATGGTGTCTGGAAGAAACTTTGCCCAATATTTCTTTAGAAACGAGAAGGAAACAATGCCTGAAACTGATCCTATTGCTCGTGTGATAGAAGAAGTTGTCGATCTTGCCAGGCAATTTGATATGGAAGTTAATGGAGATGATGTCGACGAGCTGTTGGATTCTCATCTTGAGGAACTTTTGATGGTTTTTGATTTTACCCTTTTTCACCTTTTTAAATCTTAGAATGAAATCTCACAAACTTTAAATGGTGTCTGGAAGAAACTTTGCCCAATATTTCTTTAGAAACGAGAAGGAAACAATGCCTGAAACTGATCCTATTGCTCGTGTGATAGAAGAAGTTGTCGATCTTGCCAGGCAATTTGATATGGAAGTTAATGGAGATGATGTCGACGAGCTGTTGGATTCTCATCTTGAGGAACTTTTGATGGTTTTTGATTTTACCCTTTTTCACCTTTTTAAATCTTAGAATGAAATCTCACAAACTTTAAATGGTGTCTGGAAGAAACTTTGCCCAATATTTCTTTAGAAACGAGAAGGAAACAATGCCTGAAACTGATCCTATTGCTCGTGTGATAGAAGAAGTTGTCTATCTTGCCAGGCAATTTGATATGGAAGTTGATGGAGATGATGTCGACGAGCTGTTGGATTCTCATCTTGAGGAACTTTTGATGGTTTTTGATTTTACCCTTTTTCACCTTTTAAAATCTTGGAATGAAATCTCCCAAAAAACTTTAAATGTTGTCTGGAAGAAACTTTGCCCAAATTTTTTTAGAAATGAGACGGAAACAACGCCTGAAACTGATCATATTGCTTGTGTGATCATATTGCTTGTGTGAAGAAGTTGTCGGTCTTGCCAGGCAATTCGATATGGAAGTCGATGGAGATGATGTCAACGAGCTGTTGGATTTTCATATTGAGGAGCTGACCGTCGATGATCTCACGGGGATGCGCGACCAAAGCATCACTGATGAATCCGACAATTCAGACCCGATTCCCCGATAAGTTTGGTTTGGTTTGGTTTGCCAAACCAAACTTCTCGGGGAATCAAACTTCTTTGGTTTGCTTGTATTGACTGTTTATGACATCAGAGCATCTGACGAAGTGTCTTCAATGATGAACCAAACCAAACTTCTCGGGGAATCGGTTCTGAAGTGTCGGATTCTTCAGTGAGGCTTTGGTCGCGCATCCCCACGAGATCATCGGCCGGATGATAGCCGAATGGCTAGGGTGCTGGCCTTCGGTATCAGAGTCTGTGGGTTCGAAACCCACTCTTCGCATAGACGTTTGTAGCCGTTCGGGATTGGCTTTAATCCGTAGGTCCCGGTCTAATTAACCCTCGTGTAGCAAAAAATTGACCGTAACGCTGCTCCTAACCAAGCCACAGATTCCCCGACAAAACCTAATGACAATTAGAAACTTGACAGAAGGTCTCAGCGCAATTAAGAAAGGATTAGAGAATATAGACTCTAATAAATATCGCATGATCACGATAAAGCAGGGAATGAAAAAAAAGTTAGTCTCCTATGAAAAAAAAGGCGCTAATACGGCAGACTACTATATTGCTTTTTTTAAAACCATTAGCATAACTTTTTTTTTATAATCTTGTATATATCTATAACATTAATAAGTAATACAATATTTTTATTTTAATACAATTTTTTCCCTTTAAACTTGTGTATTTGACTTACGCGATCTTTCGTTGGTCCCACTTATCGCGTAACTTCGGGGTATTACTGCATGACTGTTTACGACATCAGGCGCCCGAAAGTATGACGGAAATAGTAACTCCTTCAAATATTTACATAAATCAATATTGATAGAAAAATTACTAGAAAGATTCAGAATAGGAAAAGAGCTCTATGACGCAACGGTGTGACGTCGCAAAAGTGCAATCTGCTTGTTTCCCTTATTCCCTTGTCAGCTTACGCAAAAAGAGAGTGAACAACTCCCTAACACAATTCGATTGTTCAATAAAACTCATTTGATTTATAACCTTGTTATTCTTTAATAACATAAGTTAATTAGAAAAGGAATTGAATTAGAAAATTTTGTGAATAAGAAATCGAACAGATTTTTTTTAACACTAGAAAGCCGAGAATTTTTTTCTTACTCAAAAGACTGAACGCCGTCATTTTGACGGTTAAAAATAAAATCAAGAATTCAAAATATTTAATGTTTTTTTTTTAAATTAGTTAAATATTTTAAATTTTGAACTGTTTCATACCAATATATAATAAATTATTGTATATTTAGATATATTTTTATGCAGGTATGCCGAGCTGACAACCTGGTATGGTTCATCCGTAAAAATATACGCATGGTTTGTGCAGTCCTTATTTTTCAACACCAATATTTCCGAAGAGCCAATATTTCTGATATTTGCAAAAGGGGGAAGAGACGAAAAGTAACTAAAATTTTTCCGGTATTGTTTTAAATATTTCTGCCTGTTTTCTACATTGCCGTCAAATCGACGGCTTTCACTCTTAGTAGGTATACAACACACTTTCTCCCCCCTCTTTACTATCGAATACAATTTTGTAAATGTGTGTGCATATTTTGCGTAAAATTGAAAAAAGTCATAAAATTTCAAAAGCCTGAGGACGTAAATACAGACATAGCGCTCAATTGTATGTCCGGAACCGTTAAAATGACGGCAGCCGTCTTTCTAGTGTTAAACAATCAAAATCGCTAGAAATTTATAGCATTGGTTTTGGAGGGTTTTCTTTTTTATGACGATGTTTTTATTAACTCGCTTTCTTGTTTGTTTGTGTGTTTGTCCAGTACAAATCTTGCAATCGATTTTTAACTAACTTTCCGACTAGCTAGACATTTGAAACTTTTAGAATAGCTCAGAACACGATGACAATGCATTCTTTTAATAATTTTAGCCATCTTTAAGCAGAATTTGAATTCATTTTCAGTTAATTTTGTTTTGTAGAATGGTGCAGCCATCTATCGACCGGGACGGGGACAAAAAGTTAAACGCAAGTTAACTTCCAATTCCCGAGCTAAACGATTGATTACGCATTTGATACCTCTTTATTACGCATTTGATCATTTTCTTTCAAGATGATGGGATAATTCATCAAAAAAATTTTTAAAAAGTATTTATTAATACATAGAATTGTCAAGTTTATATGATTCAACAGAAAATTTAAAAACGTGGTTTATAAAAAGTTCTTTTTAACTTGTAATTATTTAATCCTAGGAGCATACAAGTTATTAGTCATCACTGTTGCTTGTTTTACACCCAGAAAAGATTCAGTTTTACTAAATTTCTAAACTAGAAAGTATCCGATACAATTGGAAAACTCAATTATCTCCAACATTAAGTAACTGTTTGCGAACTATCCAGTATTCCCACGGAAGTAAAATAAAACCTTAGAAATTTATTAAAGAAATAAGTCATTGCTAAATATTATGAAATAAAATTTCATTTCGATCCTGTATTTACATGATAGAAAACCAACAATGATGAAGATACTATTTCTATGGTGCCCGGTATAAAGGGCTTAAGTCAAAAACAGTGATTTAAATACACTGAAGTGCCACTGAATTAGGGATACCTACCTAGTAACGAGTTGGGCCTCCTCTGGCCTTGATAACGGTTGCCACACGACGAGGCATAGATTTAACAAGTTTCTGGAAACGTTCCACGGGAATGGCTTGCCAAATATTGGCTAAAGCTGTCCATAATTCAGTAAGGTTCTTTGATGCTGTGTGATGGCCTTTCACGCCTTGTTCCAAAACATCCCAAAGATGCTCAATTGGATTTAAGTCTGGGCTTCTAGGTGGCCAATTCATGACAGAGAAGTCAGAGGAATGCTCATCCAACCAGCCAGTAGCCAACTGGGACTTGTAAGAGGTACAGTTGTCTTGCTGGAAAACTCCATTACCGTGCGGATAACAGAACAGCATAAACGGATGGAGGTGATCGCCCAGAAACTCTACGTACCGAATTGCATTGAGGGAGGTTGGTACACGCACCAAAGATCCCAAACTGTGCCACGAAAAAACATCCCAGACCATGATTGAGCCACCATGCCCTTGTACAGTTCCAGCCAGGCATGCAGGATCCATGGCTTCATGAGCCTGACGCCATATTCTCAGCCCCCCCCCCCCCGTCGGCGTTAAGTAATCGGAATCGAGACTCATCACTCCATGCTACTCGTTTCCAGTCCTCTACACTCCAGTCTCTGTGCTCTCTTGCCCAGGCAAGACGTGCAGTCCGATGGCGAGTATAGAGCAATGGTACTGTCGTAGGTCGATGGCTCCCGAAACCCATACGGTGAAGCGAGCGTTGCACAGTCCGTTTACTGACTGTACGACTGGCACCGTCATTAAACTGGGTGGTAATTTGAGCTAATGTTTGGCTTCGCTGGCTACGTACAATACGCCTGAGCCGTCTCTCACCACGCACTGTCAAGGCTAATTGTCCTTTGCAGTTTGACCGATCGCTAGTTTTTTTTCCACCATCCATGTATTCTTGGTATACTCTTGACACTGTCGACCTTGAAAATCCGAGCTGTCTGACGATTTCTGAAATTGAATGGCCGTGCGTCGCCCACCTACGATTTGTCCGCGATCGAAGGCGTCTAAATCAGGCAGTTTACCCATACTGGCAATTCCAACAACTAATTCAGAACAACCACAGTACGCGCTATATATGCAGTTACCACAGCCCCCGCACTTTTGCATACATGGTGCGCAGCGCTACACAATTTGCATAGGCTTTGCTATCCCTAATTCAGTGGCACTTCAGTGTATACCAAGTTATTGGCTTTTATACCAATCGCAGAACAATAATTTCGACTTGAGTTTTTTGTACAAAGAAATGGACTTCTGTATACAAAATTGATAGACTTAAGTCTTTTATACAAGTTAAAGGTATTTTTTTAATCAATACTAACAAATATCTAAAAATAACTTTTTTTTTACTTAAGTCCTTTATACCGGGCACCATAGATTTATTAGCTAAATAATCTCGCCAAGGAAAAACTATACGATGAAGAGTGATACTCTATAGAAAACGCAAAGGATATGAGAAAAAAATAGTTCTAAATCCGATGTGTGACAATTTCTAAGAATTTCGATCCTCTTAAAAACTTTCGCTTTCATAATCTGATTCACAAAGAGGAACAGGAAAGTATTAAATCAAATGATTTTTCCTGAATATGTGCAATATTTTCGGGAGACTTAGTCTCTTTTTACTCAAGCGATAAAAGTTTTAAAAAACCAGATTATACTGTTACAGTATTACAATGTTTTTATCTAAAATTCATAGCTGTATTTCAAAGCAAATTCGAATGCGCATTTGTATTGTCGGCTTTTGTTTTAATTCCTGATAATTCTTTTACAGTATTAAAATGTTTTTATGTAAAATTCATAGCTGTAATTAAAAGCAAAGTCGACTGTGCATTCGTATTGCCGGAATTTTGTTTAATTCCTAGCTATACTTTTAAAGTATTAAAATGTTTTTATCATACAGATAATTTTCAATTATAGAAAAAAATAGTTTTAAGTCCAATGTGTATAAATTTCTAAAAATTTATATCCTCTTAAAAACTTTCACGTTCATAATCTGATTCACAAAGAGGAACAAAAAAGTATTAAATCAAATGATTTTTCCTGAATATGTGCAATATTTTTTGAAGACTTGGTCTCTTTTTCTCAAGCGATAAAAGTAATAAAAACCAGATTATACTGTTACAGTATTACAATGTTTTTATGTAAAATTCATAGCTGTAATTAAAAGCAAAGTCGACTGCGTATTTGTATTGTAGGCTTTTGTTTTAATTCCTGAATATATTTTTACAGTATTAAAATGTTTTATGTGAAATTCATAGCTGAAATTCATAGCATTTGTAATGCCGGAATTCGCTTTAATTCCTCATTATATTTTTACAGTATTAAAATGTTTTTATCAAAAATTCATAGCTGTATTTTTACCCCTTACCTGTGACATTTATTTGAAAAAAAATGCGCCCAAAATGGTATTTTTTCCCTGCTTAATTTTGTGTATTATATCAATAAAAAGGTTAGAAAATGATTATTGTTTAAAAACACAAAATTTTAAATGAAATAACTACTACATTTAATTATTTGACACACGTGAAAAATTAATGGATATTTTATTCAAAATTTTCAATTACAGCAAAGTAAATCTAATGGTAGGGTAATTTTAAAGCTAAATATTATAAACTAATATTAAACAATACATGATTTTGAAAATGTGAATTTCACAAATCCTTTACAGTAAGATATATACAAAAACAGGGCGCTGCATACAAGCCCACATCACACTCTTTACTATAAACTCGGTATTTGAGCCTGAAGAACCTAAAAAGTGCTCTTCGTCGGTGTCTGAATCAGACATTGCAAATCAAACTTTTGCAAAAGCAAACTTTTGGTTTAAAATTCAATAAAAAGGGCAGAGCGGTTATTACAAATTCCGACTAACAGTGCGAAACACTCACTCGCACTAATTCGCGCCTTTAGTACTCCCCCTCCCCCCACAAATGAAAAAAATGACGGACAAATACCGCCATCTATTGTTAAAATACTAAAACTCCATATTAAATGTCCATTCGAAAGGAAAACGTACATCACGGAAAATAATCACTATGTTTTTCTCCTGCCCGAACTCAGTTCAAGTTTTGCAAATATTGCCCATTTTCATTGCCCTAACTCAGTTCGGGACGCACTGGTAAAGGGTTAAAGAAAAGTGAATAGAGTATTGGTTTTGTAGACTTTCGTTTAAATAACTGTTTATACTTTCACAGTATGAAAAGGTTTTTAATCTAAAATTCACAGCTGTATTTTAAAGCAGATTCAATTGCGCATTTGCATTGGTAGCAATTGTTTTAATACCTGATTGCACTTTTGCAGTATTAAAAATGAATTTATCTAAAATTCATAGCTGTTATTAAAAGCAAACTCAATAGCACATTTGTTTTGTCGGCATTTGTTTTAATTCCTCATTATACTTTTACACTATTAAAATATTTTTTGTTAGAATATATTTTATTATATTACTATCTGTATTAGAAAGCAAATTCAATTGAGCATTTGTAATGCCAGAATTTTCTTTAATTCCTGTTTTTACATTTACAGCATTAAAATGTCTTTATCTAAAATCCATAGCTAAAGCAGATTGAATAGCACATTTGTTTCGATTCCTGATTGTACTTTGATAGTATTAAAATGAATTTATCTAAAATTCATAGCTGTTATTAAAAGCAAACTCAATAGCACATTTGTTTTGTCGGAATTTGTTTTAACTCCTGATTATACTTTTACACTATTAAAATATTTTTATTAAAATATATTTTGTTATATTCCTATCTGTATTTTAAAGCAAATTCAATTACGCATTTGTATTGCCAGAATTTGCTTTAATTCCTTTTTTTACTTTTACAGTATTAAAATGTCTTCATCTAAAATGCATAGCTGTATTTTAAAGCAGATTGAATAGCGCATTTATTTTAATTCCTGATTGTACTTTGACAGTATTAAAATGAATTTATCTAAAATTCATCACTGTAATTAAATGCAAATCAATAGCGCATTTGTTTCGACTGCATTTGTTTAATTCTTGATTATAATTTTATAGTATTAAAATGCTTTTATCTAAAATTCATAGCTGTATTTTAAAGCAAATTCAACTGCGTATTTATTTTAATTCTTGTGACGCCAAATAAAGGGGTAGGCTTAGGGCCTGTTCACATAGGAGTCCGTTGCGTTGCGTTAAGGTAAAGATGACGTTGAGACGAAAATAAACCAATCATAGTCCTCCAAACGATTAGCAATGAAATTTTAACGCCTATGATTGGTTTATTTTCGTCTCAACGTCATCTTTTCCTTAACGCTACGCAACGGACTCCTATGTGAACAGGCCCTTTATCAAATAGCGATTTATTTCTTCCCAGATTTGGATATTTTTGAAACTTTTAAGAGCTATATTAAACAGAAAATTAATCTGTCAATGATTATAAGACTGAGGCGTCAGCATTAATAATTGATACAAAAAAAACCTGATTTATGTTCAATTCAGGTTAATTCAGTTTTAAAATAGTTGCATTAGCACAAAAAGGGGATTTATTTTACCAAAATTGCGACGTAATCTAAGATTTCGAATAGTAGATGAATTTGAAAGTTTAATTAAGAAGAAAATTAATCGGCTAATGTATAAAATAACGGTAATGTATGAAATAAGGATAAGGTAATTCTAAAAAAATTTCAAAACAGAGAAGGCTTTTGATGAAAATTTATCATAAATATAAAAAAAACTATATATGGCAGAAAAATGTATTAAAAAGGGAGACAAGGAAACCAATTTAAATTTTAAATAAGAAATAATTTCAGTAACACAAAAAAGGGAACAATTTAAGCAAATGGGGACATATTTTTTCCAAGAATTCAATATTGTAGAAACTTTTAAAAGCTTCATTATTGGGAAAATTGATCTGATCATATTATACATAGAGTGATTTTAGCTAAACATTAATAAAAAAATTTGACAAGACAATTGATTTAAGCCCAAAATGAGAAATAATAACAGTGACCTAATAAAGGGAGATTATTTTAAATAAATGGTGAAGCAATTCTTTCAAATTTCGAGCTGAGAAAGCATTTCAAAGCGTCATTAATACAGTTAATGCATAAAATATTAAGGTGTTACCCAAAATTAAAGGAAAGAAGATAAGAAAAAACGTATTTAAATTTATGAGAAATTTTGTAAAATGTTGTCAGCTGAAATTGAAAGTTACCAGGGTTCGTTTCCCTCGGTCCTACCTGATGGTATTTTTCATATCCGATTAACAGTTCGTGTCTACCATATACGAGACAGCAATGAAAGACAGTACAGCATCTAGATGTTTTTCAACCTTCGTTTGCACATTCTTAGATTATCTATATATATAAAACAGTTCCGTGACTGACTGACTGACTGATTGACTGACTGACAGATACGCACAGACCAAACCGCTGGACCTAAAGAGTTGAAATTTTGCATGGCGATTCTTCTTATATTGTAGGGGTGCACTAAAAATAGATTTTCAAAATATTCTTGGATTTTTCAAAATTAAAATTTTAAGCTGCTTTTGTAACATTGTTTAAAGTTTGTATTTAAAATAATAATATGAGGGGTATAAAATATATATCACGATAAATATCATAAACATTCCTTTAAAATGAAATATTTTTCGAATCTTTATCCCCATTTTCTGATTTTTGATGAATTTTTAAAGATTACTTTTTAGGATTTAATTTGTTAAATGCTGATCACGTGGTTTCTTTTCTTTTTTCTGATACCTTGAATTAATTTTGCGTCACGTACATTAACAACGAAGAAAATTGACACACAAAAAAAAGTTTTTCTTTCTAATGCGGCAGACGATTGGAAATCATCCAAAAAATATTAAAATACAGTAAAAGAAATGTTCCTTAAACTGTACTATATTTACTGTACTATATTCTTTAGTATGTTCTATTATATTCAATTTGAATATTTTCTTCTACATTTCTTGTCTATAAAAATACCTGTTACGATTTATATATATATATATATATATATGTATGTATGTATTTGGCATAAATTGCATACATTGACCGTTGTATTTAATTTGAAAGTACTACAGCGAAGCACGGATATTCAGCTAGTATTACATAATACAGGGTTAAATCTATTTACATCGTCCTTGAAAATGCATCATAATCACCTGATCGGTGTTTTATTTCTTCTCTGTTTCAACTTAGGTTGGTCGTATTTTGGGATTAGTCATATCTAAGGTAGTTATTTGTTTCCGTAAAGTAGTCACATGCTAGCCAGGTTGTCTTAATGTTGCTTATGTTATTCAGTATACTACAAGCTTCATTAGAGCTTATCAATTGAAAAATCGCCATTGATTGGGTTTGGAATTGTTGTCCCATATTTCAAGGAAATTTTGTAGAACATGGAGGCGGATTTCGTTTTATTAACAAAATCCCATAATTTGACTGATGGAAATGGCAATGTAACTCTCATTTGTCAAAATCTTGCTTGGAATACGATCTTTTTCAGTGTTCATCATGTCTATTGAGGAAAGAAGTTTACTGAAATTGCTTTGGAAATATACTAAAGATATGTGATTGTCGCCCAGTAGCTAAGTGGTTAAGGCATCCGGGGGCGCGGGTTCGAGTCCCGCATAAGACGTGGTTGTATTCTGGGGAACCGGTCAGTCTGCCGCCTGCAAAAGGTCAGTCTGCCCCGTCTAGAAAAGGGAGCTGCAACCCATCGTCCATCACCGGTGTGATCGTTTGTTAATAAATTTCATCTGTGATTGTGTGATTTGTGTGTTCATATCTCCATGCATTCATATGTACACCATACTGGGGTATAATGTCGTCAGCCCCCCACGGACATTAGCCAAATACACACACACACACACACATATATATATATATATATATATATATATATATATATATATATATATATATATACACTGAAGTGCCACTGAATTAGGGATAGCAAAGCCTATGCAAATTGTATAGCGCTGCACATCATGTATGCGCAAGTGAGGGCGCTGTGGTAACTGCATATATAGCGCGTACTGTGGTTGATCTGAATTAGTTGTTGGAATTGCCAGTATGGGTAAACTGCCTGATTTAGACGCCTTCGATCGCGGACAAATCGTAGGTGGGCGACGCACGGCCATTCAATTTCAGAAATCGTCAGACAGCTCGGATTTTCAAGGTCGACAGTGTCAAGAATATACCAAGAATACATGGATGGTGGAAAAAAAACTAGCGATCGGGCAAACTGCAAAGGACAATTAGCCTTGACAGTGCGTGGTGAGATACGGCTCAGGCGTATTGTACGTAGCCAGCGAAGCCAAACATTAGCTCAAATTACCACCCAGTTTAATGACGGTGCCAGTCGTACAGTCAGTAAACGGACTGTGCAACGCTCGCTTCACTGTATGGGTTTCGGGAGCCGTCGACCTACGAGAGTACCATTGCTCTATACTCGCCTTCGGGCTGCACGTCTTGCCTGGGCAAGAGAGCACAGAGACTGGAGTGTAGAGGACTGGAAACGAGTAGCATGGAGTGATGAGTCTCAATTCCGACTACTTAACGCCGACGGGAGGCTGAGAATATGGCGTCAGGCTCATGAAGCCATGGATCCTGCATGCCTGGCTGGAACTGTACAAGGGCATGATGGCTCAATCATGGTCTGGGGTGTTTTTTCGTGGCACAGTTTGGGATCTTTGGTGCGTGTACCAACTTCCCTCAATGCAATTCGGTACGTAGAGTTGCTGGGTGATCACCTCCATCCGTTTATGCTGTTCTGTTATCCGCACGGTAATGGAGTTTTCCAGCAAGACAACTGTACCTCTCACAAGTCCCGGTTGGCTACTGGCTGGTTGGATGAGCATTCCTCTGACTTCTCTGTCATGAATTGGCCACCTAGAAGCCCAGACTTAAATCCTATCGAGCATCTTTGGGATGTTTTGGAACAAGGCGTGAAAGGCCATCACACAGCACCAAAGAACATTACTGAATTATGGACAGCTTTAGCCAATATTTGGCAAGCCATTCCCGTGGAACGTTTCCAGAAACTTGTTGAATCTATGCCTCTTCGTGTGGCAGCCGTTATCAAGGCCAGAGGAGGCCCCACTCGTTACTAGGTAGGTATCCCTAATTCAGTGGCACTTCAGTGTGTATATATATATATATGAGTGTGTGTGTGTGTGTGTGATATTTTATGGCACTAAAATCTCGAATCCTTTCCTCAATTAATAATAATTTTTCAGAAAATATTTTTTTCTGTAAGGGAAGAATAATACGTATAAATTAACATTTTTCATTTTTTAGTGTTTTTATAAATATTTTGAATATTAAATCACAAAAGTAGGTTCATAGCAAAGGAAATTTTATCATTTTAAAAACATGCCCAAACCTTAAGGGGTAAAACAGAACGCATATATTACAATAAATACTCCCTTAGTTATCTTTTCATTTGTATCAAAATTCAAAATTTAGTAATCACAGCATGAATGATTACAAGATAAAAAGAACTTTTTATATACCACGTTTTTAAATATTCTGTTGAATCATATAAACTTGACAATTATATGTATTAATAAATACTTTTTAAAAAATTTTTGGATGAACTATCCCATCAACTTGAAAGAAAATGATCAAATGCGTAATAAAGAGAGCAATTATAAGAAATTTTCAAACAACAAAATTAACTGAAAATGAATTCAACTCTGCTTAAAGATGGCTAAAAGTATATATATTAAAAGAATGCATTGTCATCGTATTCTGAGCTATTATAAAAGTTTCAAATGTCGAGCTAGTCGGGAAGTTAGTTAAAAATCGATTGCAAGATTTGTACTGGACAAACACACAAACAAGAAAGCGAGTTAATAAAAGCGTGGTAAAATTTCGCACTCGAGTACAGGCATCTGATATGCCTGTATATCTCAGGACACCATAACATTTTAAATGTAGTAGAGAGGAAATTATAACGCCTTTTAAAGAATGCTGTCATGTTAACAGGAAACTACACCGCATTTTAGCTGTCAAGAGTTATGTGCCTCTAAATGATTTACAAGTTTGTAGCCGTGGGGTCTGTAAGATCCGACGCGATCGCTAGAGGGTTGAGAATTCTGTTCTCGTTTTCAAATAGCATTTCGAGCTTATCACTAAAGTAGATTCGAATCAACAGCTGAACTTTAACGGAATAATCTTTGTCATCTATTTACAAAGGAGATGAGGCAGAGTTTTCAGGTAAATTATTTGTTCAAATCATAAACAGGTGATATGCATGTTTAAATGTTCAAGTAGGACGTTGCAAATTATCTGATATTGGTTTAGATTGTGCTGGCCCAGATTATGCAATAGAAAAAACCGTGTAATTAATGTTCTTGATTAATTTGATTACATGTAAACAAATTAGTTATCTTTCATTAAATGACTAAATTCATAACACGAGTAGTAGCTTAAGGCTGCTGTGTATTAACCCTATTGGATTCGCTCACCTCAATGTTAACGTATGGAGAAAATTTGTCCACGGATTGCCGACTTGGATTCAAAGTTTTTTTTTTTAAATTGTTCTTCGTCATAGAGAAAGAAATTTTACATTTGGGTACATTTTTCGTTTTTCTAAAAAAATGCAATTAATATTTTAAAATTTAAATTATTCGGGGAAAAATATGGTATAGTGTGTTTTAAACGCTCATAAATTCCTTCGGTGGACGAAATTTATAAAATGAATCCTGTAGCGCTTTGCAGAAAAGTTCAGGCTATCTGACAATACCAATTTTATTTGATTATCAGCATTTATGCACCTGTAAATAGTTGAAAAAAATATATTTTAAATAAAAAATTTTGGGGCAGCGCTTAAACCCCCTATAGAGAGAGAACCATTACAATCCCTCAAAATGTCAATCCTAAAGGGGGTGGAAGTCTCAAACTGTCAACTGGACTCCTCCCACCACAAGAGTCTGCAAGAAGAGGAAAAGAGAAATACGATTTTTTCTCTTAGTACATAGCAGCCTTAATAAAAGTGCCTTTACAGTTTTTCCAATGTTCATGCTTGTCTGGCTTTAACAAATACACGTTTAACCCTTAAGACCACAATAATGAGAACAAGTTTTAAAATGCTAGCTCTGTCCTGTAAACAATAGATCCCGCTGAAAGTCTAATTATATCTTTTTTTATCCCCCAATTAATTCGTTAGTTCACTCAAGATGAAATTAATTATACGCTGACCTATTACCTTATCTTACTTCTTTGTTTTTTTGCCTTTAAACATTTCCAAAGACAATTATCATGTCACTGTCTTCCTCTCTTGTCCATTGTGACTAAGTGATTTGAATCAGCACAAGTTGATTCATATTACATAGTGTGAGATCAGTCATAGATTTCAATACATTAGTCACAGAACGCATTTTTCACAACTGGCTACAATCACTCCAATGTTCCCTCTTATCACACAGAGAAAATTTTAGGCTTTTCACGTTATACTTAACTGATCAGTTCTTATATATATATAAGGCTGTTGTGTACTAACCCTATTAGATTCGCTCACCTCATTTTTAACCTATAGGGAAAATATGTCCAAGGATTGCCGACTTGGATTTAAAGATTTTTTTTAATTGTGCTGCGTAATAGAGAAAGAGGTTTTATACCTTCAGGCATTTTAACGTAGGATTACGTTCCTCCATAACGGTTCTCCGGAAAGCAAAATTTCGGAAAACCATCCGTCCGTACCTCGCTAGTTATAATTTTGGCAGCACGCCAAACCCAGTCTGTATCGCTTGGAAAAGCAGTAAACAGTTAAACAGAAAAATACCAAAATGCGTCAAAATTTTGACATATATATATATATATATATGAGAGAGAGAGATACATATATACATAACACATACATACATATATACATACAAAAGAGGTAAGCAACGATAAGTAATCCTAATTTAATAACCCTTGGTAGTGTCGTTAGAAGAGACTACCTGAAATTTTTTTTTCGTTTTCAAAAAACATGCAAATAATATTCTAAAATTTAAATTAATCGGTAAAAAATCTAGTATAGTGTATTTTAAACTCTTATAAAATCCTTTGAAGAATAAATTTATAAAATGGATCGCGTTGCAAGGTGCAGAAAAGTCCAGTCTATCTGAAAATACCATTTTCATTGGATTATCAGCATTTATGTAGCTGTAAATAGCAGACACCTTTTCTCCATAGGTTAACATTGAGGTGAGCGAATCCAATAAAGTTTAGTACACAACAACCTTAATAAATGAATGATTATTCCCATTTGTCATTATGCGTTCATACTGAAAGGATAGTAAGGCCATGTACTACTCAGAAAGGGGATCTAAGCCACATAAGAGGCATCTAAAAGTATTTATAAAATCATATAAATGTTTAAAATAATAAATTCAAAATGAAGTCTTGTTAAAATCTTTATCTCATTATTAATAATAACAGGATATTATATTCCAATCCACTTAAAACAATTACATATTTTGATAAATTATTTTATGCTCGTGATTCTAAATCCCTGTTCGGTATATTCCCCCATCTCGTTCCCGGTGAAAATTATGCTTAGAGAAACATGGGCAGGGTAAATAATATTTTAAGAAATATTCTCAAATTGAGATGTGCTTAGTATGATGCTGATGTTTATATGATAGGAAATATATTTTCTCTTATATATTTTCAAAGAATAAGTTTACATGTTTATAAAAAAAAAATCTTATTTCACCTCTGGAAGAATAGCTCTATAAAGCAGGCTCGTGGGTAGAGAAACGAGAGGGACTCAATAAGTATATTTTTTATTCACATGTTGCAATAATGAAGACTTCTGTGTACTAACCCTATTGTATTCGTTCACCTCAGTGCTGACCTTTGAAGAAAATTTGTCTATTATTCACAGCTACATAAATGCTGATAATCCAATGAAAATGGCATTTTCAGATAGTCTGAACTTCTATGCACCTTACAACAGGATTCATTTTATAAATGTCGTCCACCAAAGGAATTTAGGAGCGTTTAAAACACACTATACCAAATTTTTTTCCATGAATAATTTAAATTTTATAAAATGTTATAATTTTAAGAAAAAATTTTAAGAAAAAAGCATTTTTTTGAGAAAACAAGAAAAATGCCTCATGGTGTAAAATTTCTTTCGCTATTACGGAACGCATTTTTTTTTCAAAAAAATCTTTACATCCAAGTCGGCTGTCCTTAGACACATTTTCTCCATAGGTTAACATTGAGGTGAGAGAATCCAATAAGGTTGGTACATAGCAGCGTTAATGAAGGACTACATTTCGAGAAATCGGATATCTGGGCGCTTTTTCTGCCTACGTCCGGGCATAACATTCATAAAAGCATCATATAAAATGTATAAAATACTAGGTAGGTAGTGTTAAGAGGTTGTTCCTTTAATGACTTTTGAGATGGTGAAACTTATGATACTAAACAAGAGATGGTAACGATTGAGTTCTAATAAACAAGTTATTCAAGTTGAGAGTGCAATTAATGCTTCATTGATTCTCTAGGGATGGCTTGGTTAAAAAAAAGAAAAGCAATTCAAGGAATGGACACCTTGTTCAATCAATGGAAAGAAGTTATCTAGAATGAATTCAGTATACGTATATTGACACATAAGTAATAAAATTAAGATAGGGGGGAAATTGTCTAAAACAATTAGAAATACTAAACGCATTAACCCGCAAAAAACATGCAAAATATTCTGCAAAATGTAATGTATGATCTATCTAAACAGTATAGAATGAAAGTATGATTTACATAAGATTCCATTGTCAGTCATCAGTTAACATGATAATATTTTAACACTAGAAAAACGGGAATGTTTTTCTTACTAAAAAGACTGAACGCCGTCATTTTGACGGTTAAAAGTAAAATCAAGAATTTAAAATATTTACTGACTTTTTAATGGTTAAATACTTTAAATTTTGAACTATTTCATACCAATATATAATAAATTACTATACATTTAGATATATTTTTATGCAGGTATGCCGAACTGGCAATCTGATGTGGTTTATCCGTAATAACATATGCATGGTTTGTGCAGTCCTTATTTTTCAACACCAATATTTCCGAAGAGCCAATATTTCTGTTATTTGCAAAAAGAGGAAGAGACGACAAGTAACTAACATTTTGCCGGTATTATTTTAAAGGTTTCTGCCTAATTGACGGCGTTCAGTCTTAGTAGGTATACAACACATTTTCTCCCCCTCTTTGCTATCGAATACAATTTTGTAAATATGTGTGCACATTTCGCGTAAAATTAGAAAAAGTCATAAAATTTCAGAAGCCTGAGGGCATAAATACAGACATAGCGCTCAATAGTATGTCCGAAACCGTCAAATTGACGCCAGCCGTCTTTCTAGTCTTAACATCTCTACGAGAAACCAATTGCCGTACTAATCAGTATTAAATTCCGAAGCATTTTGAAGTCATCAGAATTCTTATAAGACTTTGAGTCATGGGAAATCATATCTGCCAGCAGCAATAAACATCTCATTCCTCGGCAAGATACAGTACATAGCAAGATTTAAGGCACATCTGACTTCAAGCTGCCATATACAGTTTTTGCAAATAAGTACGTCTACGATGACAGTTAAAATTTAAACAATTGTCAAGATTAAAACTGCAGCTAACTCAATGTCCTACTGCCAACCATTGGCTAACATGATAATAGTTTTATACTATTTGTTAAAAGCTTTAAAGGATAAATCCTGAACCATAATCCCACATACAGAAGTGTCAAACTCCCACAATATCAAATAACAAACTTCCCACAATGCTGTGAATCACATGGAAAAGCGTATCTCCAGACAAAAGCAGCGCATGCACCTACCTTAGAGTCCATCTCAAGTCGTATTCCCATCTGTGATCAAGATATCATTGACGCACGGGCCGATAAACCAAAACAACCACAAAACGACAGCTGTCAAAGAACAACACAACGGTTTAGGCCACTCGAGAGCGGAATCGCAACTAACACTGCAGTTCCTTGGCCAGCCATTTGTAACCATCCGAAAGTAGACTGGTCGTCACGCCCGCTTGGTTTCGGCTGCTAAGTACTAAGAACAGAAGAGCGCCATAATAGACGATGACGGTAATAGACGATGGTTAGGGGATTTTTTTACACTTTCCCTTCTTACGGGATTGCACGAGATGTTTTAAGTTGTCAGATGTTTGTGTTTGAACGGTTTCGTTTTCAGTTTCTGATCAACCATCCTGATTGAGTGAGGTTGGCGAAATTGGAGTGAGATGACCACGAGCACAGTTCTTTTAACTTTTGACACTTTTGACACTTTTAACTGCATGTTTCGCATCGAAAACATTAAGAACAAAATATTTTTAAAAGCCGGCAGCTCGTCTGCAAGTCATATTGAATTTATATATTACCAAAGAATTAAAAGGATTATATAACAGCACTAGTTATTTCCAGTGTGTAGTCAGTTTTTATGCATTTCTAACTTCTGATAACTTTGAAATTCATAACATACGCAGGATGGTTATCAAAACATTCCTAAAAGGTTCTGAAGCAAAAGGTAAAAATATATGTATTATTTGCCCGAAAAGGGTGCCAGAAATACTAGCGTTTCTCATAAGCGAAGGAGGGTTTGCCGATTTTTTGAGCGCTATAGTTCTATATCTTCTTGTATCTCATACTTAAAATTTACATTTAGAAAGAGTACAACAATAAAAACTGCTGTATTATTTTGAAATAAAGGAAATTTCGGCATATAGAAGAAGATAGTTTTATGTTGCTTATCCCTCCCGATCGACAGCAACATCAGATCAGGTCTAGTTTTATGTATCTCTGTGCATCACGTAAAGGACAAATTCAGTATCCCTTAAAATGCAAGAAATTAATGTGAACATAATCCCAAATTTACCATTGCCTGACCCCAGTTGTATCATCCAATCACGCGTACCACGGACTATCTATTATGATACAAAACAATGATGTGAAGCCTTGATGTTAACTTGTCCGTATACTTTTCCGAATCATTTTGTATACCACTAACAATCCATCTCTTCGTAATCCACATTGTTTTCATTGTTATTCTACTAGAAACGACTAGTCTACTGTATATATTTCGCGTTTTATTCCTTTGATATTTTACCAAAACGTCGACTCCAAGTGGATCCCGAAGGTGCTGAATCAACGTATCAAATTTCTGTACGCTGATGCGTTACAGGGCCAGTCACCACTTGTCAGATCAAGATACTGTTTTCGATACGGATGCTGTTTAAAGAGTTAATATAACCTTGTTCAAATGCCGAAATGAGAGAATGATTCTCAGAGAAAGATCGCATTAAGAGAGAGCCGAAGTTTCTTAATAAGCTAAACTTGATATTCAACGGAGCAGATCTTTATATTGTGACTACATAGACATTATTCACTGAGTTATAGTTACTCGTTTCCAGAGTATGAATAAAGGAATATAGATCCAAGAGGAATAGAAATTCTAAATAGAGTCAGAAGTACTATAATATATATATATATATATATATATATATATATATATATATATATATATATATATATATATATATGCAGTCGAACCCCGTTATAGCGAACCCGGTATATAACGAACTCACGGATATAACGAACGAAAATTTTGGTCCCACCGTTTTCCTACTGTACGTAATTTAATTAGTATTATGTCAGTTTAATGTAATCAATTTTAGTAGATTTAATTCATTCATGATCATTTTTAATGTATTTTATCATTAATGTATTTTGTGTTTTTTAATACATCATTATTGAATACACATTGCAACTAATCATTTATACATTTTGTGAACTCTAGAGCGAACCAACGGAAAAGCCAACAAAACCCTTGGTCCCTTGAAGTTCGTTATAACCGGGTTCGACAGTATAAGACTGCCCTCATATAGATAAACTATTAAATGATTCATAACTCGACATTTTCTTCGTGTTCAAGTTTAATTTTGACCTTTGTTTCATTCATATAATCAACACTTCAGCAAGACATAGCTTACTATCAAAAAGCAGTAGCTGAATGTCTGTTAAAAGAGTTAATAACATCCACACACAACCATTACTCTCTCGCGTTACCAAAAAACTTTTCACCAAAAAACAGAGTAACAGGGCTTTTACTTCAGTATCAATGGAAATTCACGCGCTCACCGTCTGCGTATACAGTCTGCATCAAGTCCATGGTTTTGGTTAACAGATCACGCGCAGGTCTTTACTTGCTCTTCATGCCTTTCATTTGAGATAATTGAGAAAGCATTATGATTGTTCAAAATTGTACAAGACTGTTTCCGGGCAATATTACGACATACTGAAGTCCCATAAGACAAAGAATGGCTCGTTTACAAGAGCGAAAAAGATCCAAAGATAACGGGGCAATATATGGCCATGTTGCAAAGACACACACACACACACATATATATATACGCATAATTATCCACACTCCTTTCAACAACCAATATCGTCATTCTAGTATCTGAAATATTCATGACCTATCTAATTCCCGAAAAGACTTGGTTCCATTAATAAGAAGTTATTTCATACTGTCCTTGGATAAACAGTGACTTTATCTGACGAAAATCTGATAACATATCCAGTCCCAAAGAGATTAATAAGGTGTCATTATGATTTAATTCTACGATACAAATCGGCATTCTGCCAACTGTAACAGTTGGCATAATGTCAATTTGAATCCTAGAATTCTACGAGCAAATATAGAAAGAGATTAAATATCAAACTGTGTTGTAAGAGCGTCATTGTTTGTCAGGTTCAATTTCTCGGAGTGGAGGATATTTATAAATCCATTTTAATAGCTGATAACGTTGAAACTTTGAATCACAAAATAAAGAAATCAAGGACAGGCATCAGATTAATTAAATCGTTTATAGCTGGATTTGTCCGGTTATACAATGTATAAAAGCAAGCGGAAAAATTGAATTTACGAGTATTTACATATTTTATATATATATATATATATATATATATATATATATATATATATATATATATATATATACATTTACCTACATGAATATTTCCGTATTGCTGTATATGTATGTATACATATATGTATGTATGTATATACATACATACATATATGTATATACATACATACATATATGTATATATATATATATATATATATATATATATATATATATATATATATATATATATATATAAACAGAAAGAGAGATTACTTAAAGATAGATTCAGAAGTGTGTACTGCTACGAGAGATCTTTAGCCAAGTAATATTTATTTTATTCAAATTCGGAAGTCAGTGCTGTCAATTTACTAAATAATTTACTACGGTAATAGTCGTATTAGTTATACTAGACGGTACAAGTAATAGTAGTGGATTTCATGAATAATTCAGAGCAAGTCATTGAGAAATTATTCATTTTGCCTTCGGGTAGAGGAAATAGTACAGCTCTCTAAAGTTAGTCATCAAATTACTTCTATTCCATTATACCAACCGCGAAACATGTAACCCTATGGAAGGATTAGTCTATGACAATTATTATCGCCTTAAATGAATGGTAACACCCTCTATTTAAGAGTTCGAGAAAGTAATGATTAACAGGAATATACTGAAGGCAGTTTCCGAGTCTCCCATTGAAGGCTAATTGCTGGAAGCTGTGAGCACAGTTATAACCTCTAATAGTCTGCGAACAGTCATTGGTGCCGTACCAGGAACATATTGGTATAAGGCCAAGGGTTTTTCACGTTTTCAAACCACGCCTGTAATTCAATACCGGTTTCCTGGTTTTTTTGCGGTTTTTAAGACTTTTTACTTGAGGAACTGGTTTAATAGGAGGTATGTCCGATATTATGGAATTTATTTTTTTTTGTTTTCAGTTTTCTAGATAGAAAAGTGAAGAAAAATATCTGTCAGAAAGGACTTTGTGTTGCGTTATCCTGACAGCTAGACATCGTATTCACAAATCAAGTCAAACAGCTTATTTCTTGAAATCCAATGTTAGTTTTATGTCCAGTTCATAACATAATTACTAATAATTTGAACTGCTAAATTTATATTCTTCAATTGCACAGACACTTTATAATTAACAAGGTATTACAGAAGTTTAAGGAACAATTAAATATTCGCACTGATTATGAACTTTAAATTAACTGAACCAAGCAATAAGTACAGCAAAAATTAACTCTGTGGGATTGTTTTTATAGTCGATTGATTAAATTTAGCACCGGTGTTATTTAAGAACAATCAGTCTGAACGACATACCTCATGCCATGGGATATCATTGCTTCCAGTCAACATTAATGGTGTATGGATATAAGGTGTTCCTAAACGTTAAGATGCTCTATATCACATCTTACACGTATTGAATCCCATTATATATATATATATATATATATATATATATATATAGCAACGACGATACTCATGTTCTGAAGAATCACCGACCGGTGGCAGTATGATGCGAAACACTTCACGATGACTCAGCAGGACAGTGGCGTAGCGAGGGGGGGGGGCAAGGGGGTCTATCATGCCCAGGTGCCACTCGCAGAGGGGCCCCAAATGGCCTCAAGACCATTAGACCATTTGGTCCCCAAGACCATGGGGGGGCGCCAAAGAGGTATCTTGCCCAGGGCGCCAGTTATGCTCGCTACGTCACTGCGGCAGGAGTTTTTAAATGGCGGCTCCGCTTTGCAACATGCTCCAAATAGGATCATCGTCATGTTATTCGTTTTTTGAGTAGTGATGGGATAAAACCCATTGAAATTTATCGAACAATGAACGTTCAGTATGATAATGCATGTCTGTCACTGCATCGAGTTTACAAATGGGCTAGGAAGTTTCTAAACGGTGTTATTTCTGTGGTGGACTCTCCTCGACCAGGTCAGGCACACCGAATAAAGACGCTAGAGTTCATTGCAGAAGTTGAAGCCATGGTGAAATAGAAAAAGAGGCGTAACAGTGCAGGAAATAGCCGCCTGTATGGATATAAGTCAAGGATCCGCCCATCATATTGTCCCTGATGTTCTGTTGTTCAATAAAGTTTCTGCTGGATAAGAGCAGCATTGACTGCAGAGCTGAAAGAATGACGTGTTCATGCAAGCGAGGAACTTTTGAGGTACTTTTAAGCTTAAGGTCATGGCTTTCTACGAAGACTTTCCACTGGAAACGAAACCTGGGACCACTACCAGCAACCGGTATCCAAAAAAGCAAGCAAGGAATGGGGCCATAGCTCATCACCATAACCTTAACATTTTCTCACAAAAATCGGCGGGAAGGGTGATGCTGACTTTGCTTTGGGAGGAACAAGGGATAATTTTGGAGCACTACATACCACGGAGGGAAAACAGTCACTAGCGCAACGTATTAAGATCTCCTTATGAACTACCTACGTTTTGCAATCAGGTCCAAATGACACGGACTTCTAAGTACGGGTGTTTAGTTGCAACATGGCAGTGCTTCACACCCGCCTTATCCGCCAGACCTCGCCCCCAGTGATTTTCACTTGTTTGAACTGCTGAAAGAGGCGATATGATTCATGTCCGACGAAGGGGTGAAGCAGCTGGTAAGCGAGTGACTACAATCACAGCCTAAAGAATTTTTTTCGAGAGGTATCTGTACACATCCAAAACGCTGGAACACTTGTATTGCACGTCATAGAGACTACATAGAAAAATCATGTAAGTGGATTTTCTATTCAATAATTTGTTCTGGATTTTCTATGTAATTTATTGAATCCTATTCTATTCAATAGATTACAAGGTTTAAAATATTTAATGTTTTCATTTGACTCAATTTCCCCAAGGTACGAAAATGTTCACTTTCATAGCTCCTGTTGGATTGTAATAATAATAATACAAAGTTTTACCTCTGGAGGTGCGGGGTCAAGTGTTCCAGTCTCGTCACTTGACTCGGTTCAAAATTACGGAACCGGTCCTTTAGTCAAGTCCAACGGCGGCTCCAAGGGGGTTGGCAGTAGGGGCAACCCCCCCCCCCCCTTCCCCCCCCCCCCCAAAAAAAAAGCCCGGCCTATTTTTTTTTTCGTAGCCTAAAATTATATAATCGTAGACCTAATACTAAATCTAAAATGAGACTTAAATCTAAAATGAGACGATGTTTATTTCTTGTATATATATATATATATATATATAACCCTAAGAGCCGACGTTGCTCCCCCCCCCCAAAAAAAAAAAAAAAAAAAATCTGGACTAGAGCCGCCCCTGGTCAAGTCGGACTCGGACGCTTGTGGTGCTATTAAAAACTGGAGCCGCACCACTTCGCCCAATAGCCGTTATGAACTTGAACTGACAATATACTCTCGGTCAAGGGGCATTAGTCACAACAGCCTACATAATACAAAGCTATTGACCATTTGTAACAGAGAAAATCACGGGGAAAAACTGCTCTTCGTGGGATCTGCATCACGTCCAAGCTTAATTGCGGCCGCGTTTGCTGACTGACAATATTAGAGAGAATGGTGCTTAACTCCTTGCTTGTGCAAATGGGGATGAAAACTATCCTATGAACATCATAACAGATGAGAACGTGGGCCATGGCGTTAAACGCAAGACGTAATCGTCTCAGTGATTGGGGAAAGGGTCTCTTTGAACAAATAAATACCATAAGAAGATTCAAGAAAATGCGATTAGAGAACTGTGCGCCATCAGAAAATGTGCGTTCCATCAATGGAAGAAATGTTGGAAACGGCATATCACCAGCTGAAAGGTTTACTTTGAATGAGACGAAGATTAACATCTTGTAAAATGAGTAGTAAAGTCTATGTAACAAAAGTTCAGTATATGTATAAACATCTATATATATAAAGCGCGTAGGCATGCGGCACCAAAATCGACGTTATTTCTACACTCTGAATGGCAACGCCTGCAACTACCAGATGTAAACATTAGCAATTTGAAACCGCGCACGTGTAGTGGCTCGACGATAGCACGTAATTTGGTGCAATTTAATTGCTGTATTTTACTCGTGAATAATTTTAATTTATTCACGCGATTATTTTATTTTATTCATTTGTTTCATCGGTTTGTCTAAATGTATGTATGTTGAAATAAAATCTGTTGACAGGTAATGGTAACATTCCTTACATATGAGGTGGTGAAAGGCAAACTGGTGTAAGTCGCATTTTCAACTTTTTTTATTTGAGGGCAAAAATGTAATCTCCATGTTCAATTTATAGTGGAATTGCAAATAATTATTATTTGCAGTATTATAATAATTATTATGAATTGTAATTTGTTCAATTTATAGTGGAATTTTTTGTAGTTTTGGCAGTAAAACGTTTTGGACTTACACCACTTTGCCTTTCACCACCTCATATGTTACTTTCAGTTATTTTGCAAAAGAAAATATAAAAGTAAAAGCGACCATGCTGGTCACGCAGCGGCTAGTAATATAAATTTTCAATGAATAATTCATTTGTTTCAATAGTCTGTAATATTTCACTATAATGATGAGACAACATATTAAATTGTATGACACAAAAGATATTTTACCAGTACAATTACAAAAGTATTGAGATCATAGCACAAACAAACCGATAATGCTATTTACAGCTAACTTTTCTTGTGGCCGGTAGCCGCTCTACAGCTTCCGAGTAAACCAACAAAGCCAACAAACCCGACAAATAAATATTTGATAGAGGAATCAGTCACTTGTATACATTAAATTCTCGAATGATACCATTCGATTACAAAAATCGTTTCAGAATTACTTTATCGTTCAAAAAATGCGAGACGGAAAGGATGTCATTGAATACATATTGCAAGCATAAAACGATAAATAATTAAATTCTGATTATTAATTTTAAAAGAGTACACATTAATGAAATTAAAAATATAAAAAGTTGCTAAAAAATAAATTAAAATGGAGAAAATTAACCCAAATATCAAATTCGACAGCCAAAATTTTCCACGTTATCTTACAAACAAAAATATTCTATCAACAAATAAACCGCAGTTAATGTACATGAAAAGCAGTCGTCAGGGAATAAACGATAAAACCGGTAGCACAGTTACAGTTTCAAAACAATTACATAAACAATTTATCAAAGATGCATGACTGATTCAACAAAACTGGCCTAATCGAAACTGAAATCCTTATCAAAAAAGACAAACACTTACCATATCAAAATGCGACTAACAACGCAAAAAAAAAATTTCGAAAACTACGCTAAGCCGGTTAAAAGATATTCTTAATGAAAGAAAAGATGTGTCTGAAATCGTATTCCATTCTTTTAAGTTTTAGAAAGTAGAGGAAAAAATTTACAATACAATAGTTATATTTTTTCTTTCTACTCATCTTCTCTTCTTTTAATGCATATTTCGCAAGTAAGTGTAAAGCTTTTAAAAAGAAATGATATTTAAAACCTACATTTCAACTATTGTAAAAATCCTGAACTCTTTTTATAGTTTTAAAAGGACGTATAAAGTTAAAAAGCAAATAATCGATTACTTTTAACTGAAATGAATCGGTACTTTTTATGTTTGAAACAGTCAATGGAAGTATTTTTAATATTTTTTCTAAGATCAGTCATTTATTCTAAAATAGTACATTTATTTCAGGTTTTAGGAATTGTTTATTAAAAATGGGAATTTTATTTCTTAATTTGGTGAAAATATCTGTATATAAAACACCTTTATGTCTATATATGGCTATTCTCTGATGTTTATAGATAGATGAAATGAGTATTAAAATATTTTCTGATTCTATTTCTTATATGTAACTCGTTGCAGTCTCGTTTTTTTTAAAATTTTATAACAATTTGCTATTTAAGTTTTAAAAGTTATTTAAGCTAAAGTTATAGGGTTGTATATGAAAATGTCTCAAAATTTTACATATTGCATAGCAGTGTTTAAAAGATAGTTTTTGTTAGGATAAATCCACGAGTTACATTTTATTTGTTATTTGCAAAATCTCTTTATCTATCTCTATTACGTTCAAATTGATATTTCATTTTGGTTTTGATTTTTCATTTTTATTACCTTTGGACAGAGAAGATCTCTAAGGTTTATATCTCTTGCAGAAATACTTAGGTTTTGTTCCTTTTTTTCCTGTTGAACAGAAAATCCAGGATAGATATTTATTGAAATTTGATTGCTTATATATAGTTATTTATCCTCTTGATATCTAATGTCTCGGAATCTGGAAATCTCTGAATCTTTTAACAATAACTTTTCGATTTCGTTTCTGCTTTTATTTTATATTTATTTATTTACTTATCTATTTATTTTGAAAGTTGGACATAAAAATCTTTAAAGGCATTTAATCTAATACCATTTCTTGTAAACCGTTATATTCAGAAATAACACCTCGAAGTCTCATATTTCATTAGATGATAATGTTCAAAGAATTCTTCAGTGTTTTATATTTCCCATATAATTAGAATATTTAATTTATACATTTTTTTCTTCCGAATTCTCATCTTTGTGTCAATTTTTAATTTTTATTTTCTCTCTTTGTTCATTCATTCTTTTTCCAAAGTGGACAGGAAAAAAAATCTCTGAGACTATTTAATCTAATATAAATCGTAAGTATCGTTATTTTCCGTAAAACCCTTTTGAAATCTCATTTCTAATAAACGGCAATGTTCAAAGGATATTTCCTCCTCTATAGTTTTGTTTCAAAATAATCATTGCTTTATTTTGTTTCTACTTGAAAAATCTCCCTGTTTTTAAATTCACATAATGACATTTCATTTATTTTTATTTTTGATGTTATCTTTTAATTTAGGATGTTAAAACCTCTTTGGGTATTTCAGCTGGTGTAAATCCTATATTGTAATTTTCTGAAAAATCGGGTCACAAATATTCATTATCAATTTTCAGCAAAAGGTCAAAATTTTTGCACTTTCTCACGGTTTACAAAAGATAATTCTTACTTTAACATTTTACTTACCCCTTTAAAAACCTTTCTCTTTTTATTTAATAATTGATTTTTTTATTTTAAACTTTTCATATTTCCTTTTCATCTTAATTACATTTTATGTTTAATTCACGGAGAAACAATATCTGAAACAATATAACAATGTTGGCCAAGCTGCGACCCGTGAGCCGTAAGCTGCTTATAACTTTTTGTGCGGCTAACTTTTTGAGCTGTTTATAGCTTTTTGTGCGACTAACTTTTTGAGCTGTTTATAACTTTTTGTGCGACTAACTTTTTGAGCTGTTTATAGCTTTTTGTGTGGCTCTTCTTTGTGTGGAATTTTGTAAACTTAGACAAGAATCAAGGTACCCAAAATTAAAATGAGCTGCATGTCGTACAATTTATAGCTGTGAGTTCTTGTATTATATATCTAGGTTGATAAAAAATAAACAATGCTCAGTGTAGGCAAGTCAACATTTAACTAAATTGTAGAACGAACACAACAATTCAATATCTAGGTTGATAAAAAAATAAACAACGCTCAGTGTAGGCAGGTCAACTTTTAACTAAATTGTAGAACGAACTACAACAATTCAATCTATGCCATATTTGAATAATTTGGCAAAACAGTTAAAAGAAAAATAATTATTTAAGCCTATTCTGCGGTTTAAAATTATTATTAAATCTGTTAAATTATTCAAGAATTTAGAAAAATTAATTATTCTAAGAGTTCAATAATTATATATTTAATAAAAGCAATAGAAAAAACAAAGATGAAAACTTATTTCCTATCAAATATAACTTATCTATATTTATGGCTCTAAATATGTAGACTCCCCAAATGAGTCTTAACATTGTTTATCTTCGCCGCCTCTGCTATATCAGCTTGGGAATCCTGATTTATCGCTATTTGAAGAAAAATCCTATCGGAATATTTCTGAATATTTTAGCGTCTGCTATATTCTGTATCAACACGTTTTGCGTCAATACGTAATAGAAAGATACATTTCCCTATATGCAAATACATGTGGGCAAACATATCTAAATACCTCCCTTCCGCCATACAGAGGATAAACAACCGTAAACGGCACTTCCGAGCACACAGTAAACTTTGTAAACAAAGATCAATATTTCCATTTTGTAAATAAAGAATACTGTTTCCTGCTTTAAAAAATATTAATTTAACCTTTCTTATTTACTGGTTTCAAAATATTTTTCTTTTTAATTAATAATTAACTTTTTAATTTTTGACTTTTCAGGTTTCCTTTTTATATTTATGGCGTTTTACTTTTAATGCATACAGACCTTATCTAACACTATGCAAGCTTGGGAATCCTTTTTTATCGTTATTCAAAGGAAAAACCTATTTAAATATTTATTATACCCAATCCTGGGGTTTAAAATTGTTATTAAAACTATTTAAGAATGTAGCAATATTAATTATTCTAACAATTGGAGAATTATAACAATGGTGATCTGAATGAATGATAACAACTGAATAAATTAATTGAACAATTGAATGAACTATAATAATGAATGATAACAATTGGAGAATATAATTTAGCTTTTGCCGTATTCTGCACGTTTTGCATTAACACACAATAGAAATGCGCATTCCCCTAAGTGCAAAATATGTGTGCAAGCATATCTAAATACCTCAATTCGCCTATACCTAGCAAATAAACAACCGTAAACGACACTTCCGATCCCACAGTAAACCATTCCAACTTTGTAAACAAAGATCATTATATCCACTTTCTAAACAAAGAAAACTTTTTCCCGCCTTTTAAAAAAAAAAAAAAAATCTTGATTTAACCTATCTTGTTTAACACTGTCAAAATATTTTCTTTTTATAAAGTAATTAATTTATCCTTTTTAACTTTTCAGATTTCCTTTTTGTTTTTATTGCATTTTATTTTTAAATTCGTTGAGAGGCAACTTCTAAAAGTCTGGGAATTCTTAATTATCGTTAATCGTTGAAAAATCCTATCGAAATATTTTAACGTTTGTCGTATTCTGCAAATTTTTGCATCAACACATAATGGAAATACACATTCCCCAACATGCAAAATATGTGTGCAAGCATATCTAAATACCTCCATTCGCAAATAATGGGCCAATAAACAACCGTAAATGACACTTTCGATCTCACAGTGAACCGTTCGAACTTTGTAAACAAAGAACATTATACTTACATAAGCACGCACGGAATTCCTTCGCTGCTGCATGTCAGAATTCTATCCTTGCCGTGAATGCAAATGATTTCGTCGAATTCGGGAAAGAGAGTAGCCGAGCACCTGACACAGTTTTAAGGCTCCGTTCGATTTCTACCGGTCACTCCCTTTGACGTCACAATATGCTAGTGTCTAAAAAGCCGTTCACCTCGCCCTTGAGTGGGGGGAAATTATGGTTAAGATTGATAGGGTGTATCTAAATCTGGGCGGGAATGCCTTAATTACTTTTGGATCCCATATTGTTTCTGGTTGGAGGAGCAATGTTGCTAGTTTTGTGTAGGACAGGAAAATTTATACCTCGGGGTCTTCAAATTAATTTGTTCACGTCATATTTTCACTGAATCATATATATTTATAAATACACACTAATACACACACACACACATATATATATATATATATATATGTGTGTGTGTGTGTGTGTGTGTGTGTGTGTGTGTGTGTATATATGTATGTATGCGAACGCATACCTACATATGTGGTATTTACCGGTTAAACCTAGAGAAGAAAATCACTGTCAAGGTTTGAAAATTTACTGCAAAAATTTTATTTTCCTTGTAGTAAAGACTAAGTTTTCTGAATTGGACACCAAAACTTAATCATAAAGATAAAGATAGAAATCATAAAGATAATGTTTATTCTTCGGTAGGTAAAGTTTATCGACTTGATGTCAATCTACAGTGGGGGTAGGATCCAACCCAAGGGTGTGTCTTCCCCCTCCCGTACTCTCCCCTCTCATTGCAAGAGATCGAGTTTACAAGGAACCCTACCAGATAGACCTACTAGACCACCCCTACTAGATATAGGAATAAGTAAATACGAGTGTCTTTGTTGAAAAACATTATTCATGATCCATAGTCATTTTTAAAAAAAATTTCTACTTTACATTTTTATTTATTTCAATTTTAAAGGCCCAAAATGTCAGTATATATTATTTTTAGCATTTTTGTGCTAGGAAAGTTGGTTTCACTAACTTTTAATACTAGGTAGACTAAATTACATGCTAGACCTAATATATACAACATTCTATGTAAATGCCAAAGACATTTTCTTTGTTTAGAAAAATTACAATTCGTTGGTCATTTTTTCTACAAAAAGGGGTTTATTTCATGTAAAATACTATCAATAAATGCTATTATACAACAAAAAGGATTGTTGTGTACTTATTCCTACCAAAAACCTCATCAAAAAGAAAATCCAGTCGGATCCGACTTGACCGTATCATTTATTACGTCTCAAACTCCTGCACAGTTAGAGGGTTAATGATTCCTCATATCAGTTTAAATCCAAGCATTAAATCCAAGCCTGAACTCAAAGATTTACTACCCAAAATTTTAAAATACCGTAAAAGCCTGTTTAAATTGCATTAAAGTAAATCGGCTAAATAAACCGTCTTAATAAAAAGATGCTGAAAAATATTTAGTTTGATGGCATTACAGCTAATTGATTGAACCTCCCAAAAATACATTTGAATTGTATCATGGGTAGTTACTGGAGCCGAAATGTTTCGTTTATCCGTTTATCTTCCTATGGTAGGATCAGTACAATCCTCGAGCAAAAGATGACCGTTGCACTCTAGATATCAACAAGCCCTCATCATCACTAAATAGTCAAATAAAACCGAAACCCCTATGCTTTTCAAACTATCTCAATTACGTGGTTGCATAATAGCTAAATATTGTGGAAGAAAGAAAAGGTTGTCCGTGGAAATAAAGAAAATCTCCTAACATGCTTTGCTCAGTCTTAACGATAAAGAGGAGCTCCTCAAAACGAGTACCCCTTTGTTATTCAAATTATTTCACTTAAGTGGTTGCATTACGGATAAGCCGTGTGCAAGAAAGAAAAGGTTGCATGTAAAAACCCTGTAAAATGCCATTCACAGTGTTAACAGTGAAGGGGGGGGGGCTCTTCAAAACAAGTACCGCTTTGTTATTCAAATTATTTCATTTAAGGGATTACATTATAGATAAGCTGTGTGCAAGGAGGAAAAGGTTGCATGTAAAAAGACTGTAAAATGCCATGCGCAGTGTTAACAATAAAGGGGAGCTCTTCAAAACGAGTACCCCTTTTTTACTCAAATTATTTCAATTAAGTGGTTACATTACGAATAAGCTGTGTGCAACAAAGAAAAGGTTGCATGTAAAAAGACTGTAAAATGGTTGTGCAGTGTTAGCAGTAAAGGGGAGCTCTGCCATCAAAGGCAAGTTGATATTTACGTTAAAATTTTCTCATTCTGGGAGTAACACTTGGTCATTTTTTTCATGTATTATTTTTGTTTCTTTATGCCCACATTGTTTAACTTATATCATTTATCATCTGCTAACAAGACTCAGTCACCGCTATACAGGTAAATAAAACAAAAACCACATTGTGCCTGACACTATTTCACATAAATGAGAGCGTGGCTAAACACTAGACGGGTAATAGATGAAATAAAATGCATCAACAACAACAACAACAACTAAATGCTGTCATATGCGATGTCCACAGTAAGGGGAAACTCATGCATGACAAATAAGTTGAGATTTACGTTAAAAATAAAGTCCTTGCCACTGGGGACAGTTGGTTTCATTTTGTTTCATAAATTCCTTTAGTATTTTTACGCATATAATGTTTAGCTGAACATCATTACTCAAATAGTATCAAGTGAACACAGCTTTTTCGTTTGTTTCGTTCTCGTTTGTTTGCGGGGGGAAAATCGAAAAAGAAGCAACAGAACTTAAACGCATAACTGTGTTCAGAATGTTAAACAATTCAATAAAACGTTAATACTTTCTAAACAATTAGGAACGAGGTTTTTATTTATAGGCTAATTAAGTGAAATAGTTGAAAGCTTCTAATTACACACACACACATATATATATATATATGCAGTGCGTGATTTCAAATTTATCCATTCTTCAAGAAATATCAAGAATTTGTTCATCCCAAGTATTACATAGATAATTTACCTTATACCAATTTTTGCTTTACCTTTAATTTATCTTTTTTTTATGGTACCATTTCCAGAATTATCACCTAATTAAAATACACGCCAATCAGGAGAATTTGAAAATTTAAATGAAATTATCTATTGAAATTTTTAAGAATGTTTTTAATCACTTTTTCAGCTGTGTATCTTGTAGATGTTTTCTTTTATCTTGCATATCCTGTGAATTTTGTAAATTTT
Source organism: Dolomedes plantarius (assembly GCA_907164885.2). Lineage (NCBI taxonomy): Eukaryota > Metazoa > Arthropoda > Arachnida > Araneae > Dolomedidae > Dolomedes > Dolomedes plantarius. The sequence continues at coordinate 40,134,266 of OU015499.1, read as the reverse complement.
TTTCCACATGTGAATTTTGTTTCGCTGTGATTTATTTTTCCTGAAATTCCAACATGAGACATCTTGACAACATCCTTATTGTACTTTGTCCATTTTGATAAGTTTGCAACTGACAATTTTGTCACAACTTCAAGAAAATCGTCTGTACTAAACATAAGGAACAATTATTAAATCCGCAGTGATGTATTATTGATGAAAAAGTTGCGAGGTTTGCTGATTTGAAGTTGGCCAGCCTGACTGTTTGTCACATCATATCTGTTAGTCTTCACGAAATTTTGCACTTGACTTGGTCATCGGCCAAATGATAGGTGAACTTAACTGGACACTATTTCAATATCCATCATAATCGGAATATGCATAGTGCTCTGGAACACACCCGGGCCGATAGCAATTACTGCATAGCACAGTTCCACCAAGGTTCAAAGGATAATAGTGTGACAGCCAACATATTAGTTGCGTTGTTATTGCCATTGATATCTTAACCCTTCAGCAGGCGCGCTGATTTTTCGAACACCAGCGGGTGCGTGTGGCACAATGTGCAACGTCTCTTTCAACCTTGATTATTCCTTTTGTAATAAACTTTTTTTTCAAACTGAAAACAATAATTCTGCTTTTTATGACACGATATAAAATGTTGATAATATTGAGATATATTTATAATTAAAGGTCAAAGAATGCAGATACAATCACCTTGTTTCAAAACTGTCCGGTTTATTGGATCTAAGGACAACTTGCGAATTGATTCCTATTATGTCCAAAAACCTTAAAAACAACGAGAGAGTCCATCTTCGTGATATGCGGGATACCGTGTAATAGCTGCACATTGGATCGAATACATAAACTCCTGCTTTTATCGTATTGTAACCCAGTATAATCGCTGGTTTACCACGGTTAAATCACGACTAACAATAAAGGGAAAGGAATAGAAGGGTCCGAAAATCAAACTTGAATTAGAAAGGGTATAGCTATAAATAGAAACTGCTTAGAACATTCAACCCTTACATGTAAAAAACAAACATTCAAAATTACGTGTGGCGCCACGATAGGTGGTTAAGGCTGATCTCTGAGGCATAATTAAAATTACTATTTCTGAATCCATGACTAAGAAAAACAGAGTCCTAATTAAAATGAAAAGGCCAATTTTAAAGCAAAAACTTAACGTGAAAATTTATTTACAAAAAAAATTAAACAATAAACAATTACAACATATTCAATTAAATTAAGTGCAGATTCACAATACATGTTCCAGGACCCAACTAGTCCCAAACAGGAGATTAAAAAATCACGTCCACTCGGGGCGCGTCATAAGCAGCATCTCCCTCAAAAACACCAAATCTCTCTTCCTCTCACCTTGAAAACTTCGGGGCGGCCGTCTTCTTAGAAAATAGTTTTCCCAAAACCGGGAGGGTCGGCAGATTATCGGCTGACAGCTCTTCTTAACGCCGAAACTTTATTACATTCCAGTGGCAAAGTCGTATAGAGCTATCGCTAAGAAAGACAGCTTTACGAGTATGATGGGAGACGTTTCTGTTTTCCAAACAGAAACGTCTGCTGGTTATCCCCTGCAAACGTGTTATCCCCCACAGCTTGCTATAGAATAATCGCTATGCCTGGGAATAACTTTCAGGCCAAAAACTGTGGCGGTATTTGGTGGATCGTTTTTTAATCTCCCCCGTGTTCAAAATTTTCGGTGGGAACTGTCAAATATACCCCGATAAGCATGCAGCCGTGTGTCGTGCACTCTGTGAGGGCTTGGAAAAAATAACCCCATACTTCCATGACGCTACATACGAAAATGCTGCAATCTATACCCAGGCGCGACGGCTGAAGCGTTAAATTAAAATAATTAAGGACTTTTTTTAAAACAATTTCCAACTTTTTTAATGCTATGCAGTTGGGAATATTCCGAATAATGTACTTTATTGGGCTCTTCAGCAAGGCACAGTCGATAAGCACGGTGAAGGGAAAAGAATTCCGGTTGCGGAAAAACTCCGTATTTTTACTGGCTACCAGCAATGCCTTGCTGAGGTGACCATAACAATGCCGAAACATAGGTCCATGAGTGTTGGGTACGCTAATGTGCATAAAATTTTAACAGCGGCCCCTCCTACGAGGGCGTTTTTTTATGCATTTTGTCAAATGTAGGTGCATCCGTCGATGTTAATAGCAAAAGGGTTGTGAGTAATTGCGGTTATTTTTAGGGGTCGTGAAAGAGAAAACATACCACATTTATAAAAATGTGGTGATTTTACTGCCCTGATCACTGATTAATTTTATTCCTAAATACACTGGTGGCAAAACTTAAGGACCGACAGTATTCTATTGGTTTAAACCCGAAAAAAAAAGCAAAAGCTAGAGGTTATTTGCATATAGGATCAGTAGAAAGATGACGGATATGTAAATTTCCAGATAGTCATGCTGCACTTCACGTGACAGGGCTGAATTTGCTAAAAGCAGGTTTTCTGGGAAAAGTTACGGAATAGAAAGTTAGTGTGCTCGTCGTTGTAAGAAGTTTAAGTTAATTGTAATTGTGTTACAGCTGACAGAAATGCCTAAAGGGATACAGTTAGTGATTTAACGCGTATTAGAATAATTTGTAAGCTTGAAGAAAGACGCAGAGTGAATTGTGTAGCCGAAGAGTTTGGTATCACCCATAGCATTGGTTCACGTGTGTGGAAGACATTCAAAGCAATAGGGACAGCTGTTAGAAAGATCGGGTGTGGTCGCCCAAAGAATATGATACCACAAAATGACCAATATATTGTTCTACATGCAAAAAGAGACGGACAGCAGACAGAAGGCAGTATGACAAAGCAACTGCAGTTGTCCTCAGGACGCAAAGTGTCGCGGTTCACTGTGGCCAGACGTTTGCATAAAGGTGGCCTATTCGCCCGACGACCAAAATGTTGCATCCTACTAACATCTGCACATTGAAACTAAAATGGAGTAAGGACCACAAATATTAGGCTGCCAGCAATGGGGCATGGTATTGATGAAAAAGTAACGTTAAATAGACGTCAAAAAATTCTATTTAACGACGACGTTGTTTCTGTTTAACGGCGAATTTTTTTTTTACATGATAAACTTTTTCTTCAACATTTTATCTGCATAAGGGGAACCTTCTGTGGGGGGAAACAAGATTGGTTTCAATAACAGATCCTTAATTTCCTTGATGTTTGCGATGTTGCAATCATATACTTGTTGCAGTGGAAAAACGGAGGGGGGAGGGAATTACTGTTTCTCGGAAGATCGAATATTCTTTTATGGAGCTCTTAGTGCGGAAGCTGAATCACTCTATTGTCTACCATCTGTTGTCATGTGACTTACGAACTGTCCAATAACTTAACTGATAAGAGTAGCTTCAGTCTTACGAGCGATTCTGGACGTCAGTTAATCTGGAGAGAGGTAAGAGAACGGTATCATCCAGAAAAATTACCGGAATAGATAACGGTAGGAAGGTGCAGATGTCATCGTCTGAAGAGGTATCATGCTACTTGGTCTTTCTGAGCTCCCCATTTTTTAACGTAGTTCAGTAACAGGAAACCGCTACTACAGTGAGGTGATCATTTCTCACGTACGTCTTTTCCGAGGTGCCTTTGGCTCTCAGTTCCTGTTTATGGACGGGAATGCTAGACCTCATCGTGAATGTGGTATGGATGAATTGTTGGAAAGTGAGGGTATCACTCGTATAGATTGGCCTACTAAGTCCCCAGACCTAAATCCAATAGAGCAAGTGTGGACCGCTCTGGGGATACGTCTTGCAACCCGTATATCTCCACTTCAAAATGCTCATGAACTGAAAAGAGTACTGAAGGAGGAGTGGATAGTGTTGCCCCAAAATCTCATATACCAACTCCTTTTAATAATGGTTGGACGCTGCAAAGAAACCATTGCAGTTAAGAGACATCATATTCTATACTGAACATCATCTCTTTGCTTTATTACATCTTTGAGAGATACTCCTTTGTACGATGATGTGAAATGCTTTCTAGCTGTTTCTCAAAAAATTCTCCGAATTCACGTTTGCATTCTTTCTAAACGTGTGATATTTCATTCACTAATGTGGTACATATTGTGGTGTGAATTTCATTCATCCAGGTTACTCCATTGCGAAGTAACTACCAAAAAACCATACGGTCCTTAAGTTTTGCACTCCAGTGTATTTAAAGCAGTGATTCCCAACCGGTGTGCCGCGGCACTTTGGGGTGTCGTGAGATTAGCCAAGGGTGTCTCGAGACTTTTTTGGGGAATTAAAAGGCCCATTTAAAGTAAGGTATCATTTAGTAAGGTATCATTTAAAATAAATATTGCGTTTAATTAATTACTCCCATGCCCGACAAATTTTGATACAGGTCAATGCACTCTTTCCTGGGGATGAATTAACTACTCTTACGGAAACAACTGTCAGGCCTGATATCAAATATTTGGGCTCCAATTATCCATTGCAAATCTCACATAAATAAAACAACTCTTTTTAGAGATTTCCATTGTAGTCCTTTAGTGCAATACAATACTAAATCCCACTGTTTTTTCTTTTAAACTGGATTAATCTTTTCTGGTGTTTGTATCTTATACCTTTTAATAGAGAGCCAACTGTATTTTAATGCAGGTATGCCGAGCTGACAACCTGGTATGGTTTATCGGTAAAAATATATGCATGGTTTGTGCAGTCCTTATTTTTCAACACCAATATTTCTGATGAGCCAATATTTCTGTTAGTATTTGCAAAAGAGGGAAGAGACGAAAAGTAACTAACATTTTTCCGGTATTATTTTATACAAGATTTCTGCCTGTTTTCTATATTGCCGTCAAATCGAAGTCTTTCAGTCTTAGTAGGTATACAACACATTTTCTCCCCCTCTAAAGATAATAAATTCAGCAATGGAGTAAGTATTTATTTGAACTTACATATATGAAGATACACGTTCCTGATATATCTTCCACTTTGATTTAATATTTAAAAAATTGAAATAACTAGAATTCTAACATAGATGACACAAGTTTCTGATGTGATTCCGAAGGATGCTGCAAACGTGAAAAAGGTTGGGAATCTCTGATTTAGAGGCTTCAAGCAATCCCATTAAACAACGGTTATCCGAAATATATCCAGAATTAATTATCGTATTGCGATTTAAATTCTCAATACATTCGTTTTCCAGACATGAATTAATTATCTTCCGGGGTTATTTATAGCTGAGCTGTTGCCTTGCTTAACCTTGATATGGAGTAAGCGCAGGTGATGATTAACAAACGTCTGATACGCATTTAAAGAGGAAAGAAAGAAGGTATTTATAAAGGCTTTAAAGAAATTGTTCGCAGCTTTCATCAGGCAAGATGTATTAGGAAATTACTTCGTTCTTATTGTAATTCAATGGATTATTGATATGATAATTTTATCAGCGTCTAACCTATATTTAAATTTTTAAGCAATAAAAGCTTTCTTCGTGAACACGTACACATGCGTAGAACGCCAAAAGGTATTAAATGCGATATTCAGTTTATTTATTATAAAGCTGTTTCAAATGAATAAGAATACAGTGAATATAATATTCTGTTTCACGAAATGACTGAATTCTCCTGACGTCAGAAACTGCGTTTTAACTGACATGTACTACGGTAAAACAGAGCTTCTTAAATTATTTCGGATAATCTAGAGTCCTGAGAGCTCTATAATATCTAATATTTTTAATAATTAGTTATTTATAAGACGCCCGGTGGCGTATTAGTTGAAAGCTTCAAGCTGCCACACCACAGGTCCAGGGTTCGCCCCTGTGACTGGGCAAAGACGACTCAGCCTTTCATCCCTTGAGTGGGTCGATAAAATGAGAACCAAACATGCTTGGGAACTAACTCTTGGGGTCCCGCGGCAGGCTGACCCTCAGAGTTAGTTGACCCACGGTCAAGAAAGCTGAGATGGGCATCACCGGTCTTGGTCCACAAAGGACTGTTGAGCCATTGTATAGTTAGTTAGTTAGTTTCAGTTCTTTATAAATCAATAGAAAGTTAATATAAATTCTTAAAAATTTAAATCAATAATAACAATTATAAGTTAATAAATATTGATTAATTTATTAATTATGTATACGAGTATGTTACAAGAATAGTAGTTAATATTATTGATTAATTATTTCAAAATCTTTATTCTTAGTATTAATTACTAATTATATTTTCTTTCCTAAAAATTGAAAACTAATTATTTTTAATCATTCATTAAAATTAACTACTGTTTTTTTCTGTAAGCCTTTTTAAAAGTATCTAAATCACAGTAAAGATTTCTCTAACTTTACCAGTCTGGAATTAATTGGAATGATATTACATTGCCGTGATTAATTCAAATTAATACTAATTACAGAATTTTTTTCTGCAAATTACTAAAATTTTTATATAAAATATTCCTTTAACACTTGATAGACGGCTGCCGTCATTTCTAGTGTTAAAGGAATTGACGGTTTCGGACATACTATTGAGCGCTATGTCTGTATTTATATCCTCAGGTTTCTGAAATTTTATGACTTTTTCTAATTTTACACGAAATATGCGCACACTTTGACAAAATTATATTCGTTAGTAAAGAGGGGGAGAAAATGTGTTGTATACCTACTAAGACTGAAAGACGTCGATTTGACGGCAATATAGAAAACAGGCAGAAATCTTGTATAAAATAATACCGGAAAAATGTTAGTTACTTTTCGTCTCTTCCCCCTTTTGCAAATAACAGAAATATTGGCTCATCAGAAATATTGGTGTTGAAAAATAAGGACTGCACAAACCATGCATATATTTTTACGGATAAACCATACCAGGTTGTCAGCTTGGCATACCTGCATTAAAATACAGTTGGCTCTCTATTTAACGACGCTCTACTTAACGACAATCTCTATTTAAAGATAATATTTCCCAATCCCGGCCCCTCGACGTCAAAACATTCTATTTAACGACGACGTTGTTTCTGTTTAACGACGAATTTTTTTTTTACATGATAAACTTTTTCTTCAACATTTTATCTGCATAAGGGGAACCTTCTGTGGGGGGAAACAAGTTTGGTTTCAATAACAGATCCGGAATTTCCTTGATGTTTGCGATGTTGCAGTCATAGACTTGTTGCAGTGGAAAAACGGAGGGGGGAGGGAATTACTGTTTCTTGGAAGATCGAATATTCTTTTATGGAGCTCTTAGTGCGGAAGCTGAATCACTCTATTGTCTACCATCTGTTGTCATGTGACTTACGAACTGTCCAATAGCAGCCCTCTCTCACTCCTTCCAAGAAGCAGGTGTTCATGCTTAGAGAATTCATGGCTGTGTGTAGGAGCTCATTCCAGAGCAACTACGAGGTGAGCAGAGCAAAATGGCATCAAAGCGTAAGCATCTTACGCTACACGAAAAGGTTAAAATTATTGAAGACTGGGAAGAAAGTGTTGGAATAACAAAAGTGCAATTCGCAAGACAATTTCAGCTACCCGAGTCTACTCTCACAGGCACTTTAGCAAGCAAAGAGAAAATTCTTGAAGCAGTACAAAAATTTGGTTTGGGATCCAAATCCAAACTGCAGAAAATTCAATGGGGCCGATCAGAAGAGTTTGATAAGGCAGTCCTGCAATGGTTTCATGAAGCTAGAGCATCAAACATTCCAATTTACAGAGTGATATTTTTAAAAAATGCTATTGTTCTGGCAGAAAAGTTTGGAATGCAAAATTTTCAGGCTTCGACTGGTTGGCTAGCAAAGTTCAAAGATAGATATGGGCTTGCATTTAAAAGCATATCTGGCGAAAGGGACTCCGTAAATGAAAAAATAGTGAAAGAATGGAAAATAGTGCTGAAGGGAATATTAGATGGATATAATGAGAAGAACATATTCAATGCAGATGAGACGGGCCTATTCTGCAATATGGTGCCTAATAAAACTTTAACGTATATGGGCGAAAAGTGCTTTGGTGGAAAACACAGTAAGGAACGATTGACTGTTTTACTGTGCACTAATTCGGATGGATCTGAGAAATTTACACCACTCGTTATAGGCAAATCAAAGCAACCTGGGGTGTAACTAGGCTGGGGCAACCTTGGCAATGCCCCGGGGCCTCCGAGGTAAGGGCCTCCCCCCCCCAAGACAGGGGGTAAAAAAATGAAGTCATAGTATTTCAGGAGCCCAATTTGCGTCCTTGCCCCGGGGACCCTAAATTCTTAGCTATGCCCCTAAAAGTAGCCAAGGTGTTTTAAGAATATCACCAGGAAACCCTGTGAGTACCGGAAAAATAATAAAGCGTGGATAACAACACAAATTTTTATTGACTGGATTAGAAAATTTGATGCAAAAATGCATCAAGAAAAGAGAAAAGTTTTACTTTTAATCGACCGTTGCACTGCACATACTCCAAATATCCCTGACTTACAAATTTGACAATTCATTTCTTACCAGCTAATTGCACTAGCATGTTTCAGCCATTAGACCTGGGTATCATTCGCAGAGTGAAAGCATACTACAGAAAGTCTTTAATTAGGAAATTAATAAACAATTTGTCTGACAGTATGAAAATTCGAAAATTTATGATCTTGGAAGCAATGCACATGATAACATCAGAATGGAAAGAAGTTTCTTCATCCACAATAAAAAAACTGCCTTCGCGTTGCTGGAATTCACAAAGAACTTGTAGTGGAACTACAAAGTACGGATGTAGAAATCAACGAAGATAACATTACCCCTAAAGAACGGAGAAGTCTTGTTGAAGATGAGGATGTTTCAATTCCAGATTTTTACAATTGTGATGAATCTGTTTCAACAACAGATTACAGAAATGTAAAACAAATTTATGAAGATATAGTAAACGAAAACACAGTGTCAGACGAAGAAGGTGAAGTTGAAACCACGGAAATCGAGACACTGCCACCGTCTTACACAGATGCAACTTCTGCTCTAGATGTTCTCCGATGCTATATTACATCGAATACGGAAGATGAAACATTTAACATTTTAGAAAATCTGGAAAAGAGAATAACGAAAACAACGCGAAAAATGAAGCAATCAACACTTTTGACTTTTTTAAAACCTAATTTATTGTATTGTTTGTACTCTTTTTTCAGTGTAATTTAAAATGCCTTTTTGTAAATAAAATAATAATCATAATAAAGATAACATTTTTAAACACGCCAGTATGTTAAGAAATATATTGACAGTCCTAAGCCTGTAAAGTGTGAAGGGAAATGTTATTTTTCCGCAAATTCTGTTTAAGGGCGATCTCTACTTAAGGACGATTTTTCACGGTCCCTTGAAAGTCGTTAAACAGAGAGCCAACTGTATATCTAAATATATACTAATTTATTATATATTGGTATGAAATAGTTCAAACTTTAAAGTATTTAACCATTAAAAAAAACATTAAATATTTTAAATTCTTGATTTTATTTTTAACCATTAAAATGACGGCGTTCAGTCTTTTTAGTAAGAAAAAAAAATTCCCGTCTTTCTAGTGTTAACATTTAAAGCAGTAAAAGTAAGTAGTTCTTTAATATCACAAATCTGAAGCGTATGGAAATGTTATTACATGGCTGAATGTATCTGATATTATATTAATTCTTGCAAATGGTCGGACCCAATTACCATAGCTTTTATTACGAAAGCTTGGAACCCACCGTGTAGATAAATGATACTCAGCGATAGAATAACAATATTTATGCAATGCATATTAAGTGTTAGGTGAACTCGGCAAGTGTAGGTGATCTTCGTGAAAATGTATTTAGGTTACTTCACATCGAATTACTTTAATGGAGGTAATCATGTTCTAGGCCGCACCTTTGATCTAATTTATTTATTTATTTACCATAGCTTTTTGCACGTTTATACTCATGATTTGTATAGTCTAGAGAGAGGTATGATGACATGAAATTCCAAACTTTCTTATTTCGGTCTATAAAGAATCTTTTAACTGTAACAAAAGAATATATAATACGGTTACTATGTATGATATCCAAATCATATTCCATGCATATTTGAGGGCTAGTCAGAATCTCTGAATAGGCCTCAGTAGCGAATTTTTAGAAGTTCAAAACAATCTGGGATGGATCTTTAAAACTTTAAAGAATTAATCTTTAGGAATTAATTTTAACACTGCTGTGCATTTGCACTATAAGTGTTTTATTACGGAATAGAATTTTTTATGATTTGCCATAAAATATTCAAAGATATAAAAAATTTTGTATGGGAAGTGATACAAAATTCTATTTTGCGATAAACAGACTTCATAGAGAACATTGTAAGCTATCTCTACGAAATTCACTGCAGAGTATATTGTTACGAAATTTACGAATCTATTGTAATCTAGCCAAATATGAGAGTTATCGCCAAATTGGCGATGGATTTGGTGACTTATTTTGGTCATCAAATTTGGTGATATTTCGCCACATTTGGTGATATGGCACCAAATGGTCGCCAACTTGCCGTCTAAACCTTTCTGGAAGCTTCTAAAGATATCTAGCTGACTGACCGATAGGGGAAGTTTTGGAAGTCTATAAATATACCTGACATTGGCATTGGAACTCAGTTCTTTTCTACTGAGAATTGAGTGTGTTGAAAGTGCGTTAAGCGTGTATTATATTGAAGACTCTGGTATCCTGACTTGTGTCTTTAGAGTTTTCTGCTGTATAGAAGACAGTTGTTACGTGTTTTCTGTTTGAATTTGTGTATGCGCCTGAAGAATTTACATAATAATAAATTTCATATTGTGTGCAGTTTCTGAAGAGATTTTTTTCAGTCCTAACGAACCCAGGAAAAACGGAACAATATAGTTCTATTTATTCATACTGACGGGCAGATGAATACCGGGACATTGCAGAATGTGTAATCTTTACCTAATAGAGTTAAACTTCACGCATGGCTATTTTTAAGTTGAAATTGTTCAAGCACGTTTTCTCTCGTACACAGTTATAGCCACAGAGATGTCCCTTATGCTTAAAAACTAGCAGGTCTCATCACACTACCTATGAATTCTAGCTTGAAAAAACACAAACAGTTGAACGGAGATGAACAACCACGTGTAAAGTTAAACTTATCTCGGAAAAGCAAATGAATACAATAATGTCTGACTATACCCTTTCCCGCAACGTGCCAAATTTCGTAGAGACACTTTTCGAGGAATTTTAAGTTTGGCCTTTTAAGACTAGTTGGTCAAAATATTCTTTTCCACGATAAATACTGATATAAGATGTTGACGTTGCTATTTCTTATACCTGGCCAAGTCTTTTCCATGGGCAGAATAGTCAAGACCAGGTCCATAGATGGCTTGCAGGGCTAGGAATGTGGCTACGGCTTTATGACACTACGAGGGTCTATATCAGACTAACGGCCTGCTCACACTGGATCCGGGACATTACGCAGAGGCTGCAGGAATTTTTTTTAACAAATCACAGAGCTCAATTCATTGACTACGTGATATGTCAAACCAATCACAAGTCATTTCAACAATCTCGGAGCCGAAGGAGAAACGCAAACGCAACGCTCCCGGATGCAATGAGAACAACGCCTTAGACCTTATTGATATTGCTTCCGGAGCGTAGCGTTGGGTCACAGATAACAGTTTTAACCAATCACAGAGTTGAATTCGTTGACTACGTGATACGTCAAACCAATCACAAGTCATGTCAACAGTCTCGGAGCCGGTGGAGTAACGCAAACGCATAGTTCCGGATGGAATGTGAAAAATGCCTTAGACCTTGTTTATATTGCTTCCGGAGCGTAGCGTAGGGTCACGAATAAAAGTTTTAACCAATCACAGAGCTGAATTCCTTAATCACGTGATGCGTCAAACCAATCACAAGTCATGTCAACAATATCGGAGCCAGTAGAGTAACGCAAACGCAAGACTCGGGATGAAATGTGAAGAATTCCTTAGACCTTGTTTATATTGCTTCCGGAGCGTAGCGTAGGGTCACAGATAAAAGTTTTAACCAATCACAGAGCTGATTCGTTGACTACGTGATACGTCAAACCAATCACAGGCCATGTCAACAATCGCAGCGCCAACGGAAGAACGCAACGTTCCGTCCCGAATGCAATATGAACAAGACCTTAGATAAGTGTCACCACAATTTTGACCGAGAACCCCTGATAAAAGTATAGATGTACAGTAGTTTGCTCGCAGACAGTACAGCCTAAAAGTTTTGTGTGCAGATTTTGTTATTAGATTCTGAAAGCTCTGTAGTACACTTTAAGCTAAGAAACGAAAAAAATATTTTTGTTTTGTTTCGTTTTCCTTTTGGAGAGGAGGGGGGGGGGGGGATTTTGTGTCTTGGACCTCCTTAAGATTTTTAATTTATTTCCAGGAGTTTAAATATTATACACATTCTATCTTTTTTTCTTTGTCTACAACATCTAGATCTTTTGGAAGATATTACTATTCTAGCAATTTTTCAAATTTAAACCATGAATGATTTTTTTTAAGTTTCCACTTAGACCTTGTTTATAATTGTTAATTGTTAATTGTTTGAAATCACTGTAAATTTTGTGTCTTGGACCCACTTAAGATTTTAAATTTATTTCCAGGAGTTTAAATATTATACCCGTTCTTCATTTTTTCTTTGTATACAATATCTAGATCTTTTTGAAGACATTACTATTCCAGCAATTTTTCAAATTTAAACCATGAATGAAATTTTTTTTAAGTTTCCACTTTAATTGTTTGAAATCACTGTAAAATTTTAAATCTTCTAAATTTAGAGTCATTCTTCCCTGCAAACAATGCTACTTTTTTCTTCTATTATCATTTAATACTTGCATTCTTTATAGCTCTCAGTTATTGTTCATCGCAAAGGACTTAGATAGCAGCATTGTTTCTCCCAGCGCACAAGAGGGATGAATTTTTAGTTATTGTAGATTATAAGATGCTTAAGCGATAAAAAAGATATCACGACTGATCAGTACCATATCGGGAGGAATTTGTTTCTGATCTTTTTTGTCTCAAAAAATGGGTGACAGATATTAAGGGAGGATTGCGCAGTCTAGTTTCAGATTTACTGTCCTCATTTAGTATTTCCTTAAAGAAGGCTAAAAAAAGATTTAAATTATATGTAACTTTTCTTAATTTTCTGTATTTCCTTACATAATTATGTGTTATACGTAATTCATCGTGAATATTTCATAACGTAAAACTGTAACATGTTTTTAAAATTCAAATGAACCTTTCACTCTTTACTGAGAGTGTCTTTTCAAGGGAAAAATTCAGCTTAGCAGAGTCAATGGCTTTCTCGTTTCCTCTAGTCAACTCTTTTTGTTTAATCCTCACATGTTGTAAAATTATATGAATCCAGTTTGAAAAAACAATCTACACAAAAAGTTTTTCAAAGTGTAGTAATTAAGCTTTACAGGATTCAAATGAATTTCAAAACAAAATTAAGAATACACTAATATTGCTACGAAATTCAAATATTAGTGGATACTAAATTGCAGAGGTGGCTCCTCATAAAGTACCCCTCCAATTTTACATGATTTCAAACGAATTTCATAACAAAATTAAGTATACACTAATATTGCTACGAAATTCAAATATTAGTAGATACTTAATTACAGAGGTGGCTCCTCATAAAGCATCCCACCAGTTTTACATGATTTCAAATGAGTTTCATAACAAAATTAAGTATACACTAATATTGCTACGAAATTCAATTATTAGTAGACACTTAATTACAGAGGTGACTTGTCATTGAGCCCTCCCCCAATTTTTTTGAGTAAAAACAAATTAAATCAGATTTTGCTTAAAGTTAACTTTTAAAAAATCGTATTGCTTAAATTAAAAAAATTATCTGCAATTTTCTTCTTTCATTCCCTTTATATTCATCAAGAGAAAGAGAATGAAGTGCTCTCGAAAAACTTCTATATTTGTACAACTAATGAGTAAAAAAAACTACCCAGTGAAAAAACACAAGAACTTGAATTGCTTTCAAACCATTCTACGGCTATGTAGGAAAACATTTAAAAATATTACTCTAAAATGTTTTTGAAGTTGTAGTAAATACGCACTTCATAGTGCAAATGAATTTTGTATCAAAATTAAATATACACAAATTTTGTTATGAAATTCAAATATTATTGCATACTTAATTACAGAGGTGGATCGCCCTTATGGGCCCCACCAGGATTTTTCTTTTAATTTCCTTTTGAATAAATTTAATCAGATTTGGATTAAAGTTAACTTTGAGAAAAGTCGTGTTGCTGAAATTTTTAAAAAAATCTACAATTCTCTGTTTCCCTCCCCCAATTTTTTTCTCTCTAAAGAGAAATCAGATACAGTGCTCTCGAATTAATCCTTTCTACAGCATCCTACTGCTGAGACATAAATCACCCTGTAAAATTGTTGCCTAACTTTAGCGTAAGAACATAAGTAGCTTTCAGACCATTCTGTGGCTCTCTGGGTGTATTCTTTTCACAAAACTAACAGCAAAATGTTTTCCAACTGTTTTAAACAAGCTTTACGTGAGACAAAGCCTTAGCAAATTAAATATTATAGCATACTTAATTACAGAGGTGCCTTGTCATTAAGGGCACCACCAGAAAATTTTAATTTTTCCTCATTAAAACCAAATTTAATCAGATTTTGCTTAAAGTAAACTTTCTTAAAATTCATGTTGCTTAAATTAAAAACTTATAAAAATTTTTCTGCTCCCCTGCTCCCTATTTTTCATGGTTCAAAAAGAGAGCGAATACAGTGCTCTCTATTTAATCCTTTGTACAGCAATCCTCCTATGAGTCATAAATCACCCAGAGAAATTTTTGCCTGACTTCAGAGCAAGAACTTGAATAGCTTTATGCTCTATTCTTGAATAGCTCTATGTGTAAATATTTTTAGCTATTTTGTACTAATATAATGCTTAGGTGTTAAGGGGGTCCGGGACACATTTAAAATTTTTTTTTATTTATTGAGTTAAAATTTTGAATTTTTTGTGATAGTCAACCATATAATTTGTAAACAAAATCGCATCATAAAATCTCTCAAAAAGTTTTTAAAAATTTTTTTAATTTAAAATTTTTAATAAAAGTGGGGTAATTTAAAATCTTTATTACTCGAAATATTATTTGTCGAATTTCAAAATTTTTTCACTTAATTAAACAGAAATATATAAGTTTTAATTTTGATTCAGCATTTTTTGAAATATTAATTTTTAAAGAAATTAAAAATATTTATACTAAAAATTACAAAAAAATATGTAACTTATTTTTAAAAAATCATATTTTCAAAAGTAAATATTTTTTTCAAATTTGCTGACCCAAAATTAAAGTAAAATAGTTGAAAAAGACATGTTCCAAGTTTTAACCATTTATCTTTAACGGTTTTTGACTTATAACAATTTAAAGACGAGAAATGGGGGAAAAAACCATCATACAGAAAAACGCACTTACAGGTTTAAACAACGTTTGGCAACTATTAGAATGTTGAAAAAAAAAATAATTTATCCTGTTCTAATTAAGATATAAATATGATTTAAACGTCATTTTAAGCTTAAAAGAACAAAAAAAGTTTTAATGCAATAATTTTTTTTTCGAAAATTCGAACAATTTTGTGTCCTGGACCTCTTTAAACATCAGTTTGCATCAGAGATCTTGAGTCTCAGTACTAAATGTTAAGCTATGAGGAATTTTTGTTCTGACCTTTACTGTTTTATGACTAATAAGTAAAAGTTTGTATTATAATGCCGCTTTATGTATTTGAAAATATGCACTTAGGCAATCTGCGTGTTTTTAAAAATATTTTTATTTATGTTTAAATATTTTCAAAAACATTTTTATTTTTTAGTGGTACATGCCTGTATTTAAATACCACGGACATCTAGTGCTCTCGAAAAATTTCTTTATTTGTACAAACTAACCATGAATGAGTCAAAAAACAACCCTGGGGAAAACACAAGAACTTGAATTGAATTTAAACCATTCTGCAGATCTCTAGCAAAACATTTTTTTTTTTTGAAAAATTACATCAAAATGTTTTTGAAACTGTAGTGAACAAGCTTCTCACAATGCAAATGAATTTCATATCAAAATTAAATATACCGTAATTTTGTTATGAAATTCAAATATTATTGCATACTTAATTACAGAGGTGGCTCGCCATTACGGACCCCACCAGGAATTTTCTTTTAATTTCCTTTTGAATAAATTTAATCAGATTTGGATTAAAGTTAACTTTGAGAAAAGTCGTGTTGCTGAAATTTTTAAAAAATCTACAATTCTCTGTTTCCCTCCCCCTATTTTTTTCTCTCTAAAGAGAAATCAGATAAAGTGCTCTCGAATTAATCCTTTCTACAGCATCCTACTGCTGAGACATAAATCACCCTGTAAAATTGTTGCCTAACTTTAGCGGAAGAACATAATAGCTTTCAGACCATTCTGTGGCTCTCTGGGTGCATTCTTTTCACAAAAATAACAGCAAAATGTTTTCCAACTGTTTTAAACAAGCTTTACGTGTGACAAAGCCTTAGCAATTCAAATGTTAATGCATACTTAATTACAGAGGTGCCTTGTCGTTAAAGACATCACCAGAAAATTAAAATTTTTTTCTCCTTAAAAATAAATATAATCAGATTTTGCCTAAAGAACTCCAGTCAATAAAAACACATTCACTCTTTTAAAACAATTCCAAGAAATCCAGCAAATAATAAATAGTATGACAGAAGAGCTTGGTATTCCTGATTTTTCAGGAATACTTAATCAATTAAGAACCGTAAAAGCTGACATGAAAAATAAAGATTCCGTTGAGGACAAAATTTTTTGCTTCGTCAACGGTATGAGATTAGTTACTGAACCTCTTGGTTAATGCCCCCCCCCCCTTCTCTCTCTCTTTTGGCATGGAATTCTAATGGAATCAGAGTTAAAATCCGTGAGTTCAAACAATTTATATATGAGCATAACCCCGATATCATCCTTCTGCAAGAAACACATCTCAGGCCAGAGGATAATCTAAATGTACCTAACTACACTACTTATAGAACTGACTACGTAAGCTCCACTATCCCCATGAGAGGCACTGCTATTTTAGTTAAAAAATCTCTACCCCATCATGAAATTGTTCTACCTCCTCTTAAAATTATCAACGCAACAGCTATAAACTTAAAACTTCAAAATCTCCCACTTTATACTATCATCTCTACTTATATCCCCCCAGGCCACAGAATTACTAACGTTAAGGCAGATTTAAACACTTTAAATACCATAAACGCTAACACCTTAATTTTTGGAGATTTAAATGCACAGCATAGACTTTGGAACTCTTCCTCGCAAAATTGCTACGGTAACTTAATCTATAATTTCACTAGCAACACCAATTTTGATACTCACTTTAATAATCAAAATAGCAGTATTATAGACTTTACCCTAGTTAAAGGTATTCCCCATGACCTTACCATCAACACTATATGTGCACTTTCCTCCGACCATAATCCTGTTGAAATTAAACTCCCACTTGATAACAACCCTCTCATTATTAACTATACCAAACACATTAATTGGAATTTATTTAAAAGTAATCTAGAAAGTACTCCTTATATCCCCCCCATCGTAAATAACATTAACGATCTGGAAAACTTAGTTACCAGTATAACCACAGACATTAACAACAGCCTAAATAATAGTACCAAACTTATTCCCCCTAAAACTAACACCTTACACGACCAACACCTTAAAATTTTAATCAACAATAAAAATAGAGCCCGTAAAAATTGGCAACATAACAGAACTCCCGATAATAAAACTAAAATGAATCAAGCACAGGAAGACTTTAAATACTATCTTCATGACATTTCTAATAAAAACTGGCAAAATTACATAGAATCACTAGACACCACTGAAAACTCCATTTGGCGAGCCGCTAAAAGATTTAAAAATCAATATCGTACCATTCCCCTCTTAAAAGACCATGATAGTAACTCTTATGCACAGACTGAACAGGAAAAATGTGAACTAATGTGAACTAAATTTTGCTAAAAACTTCACTCCGAATCCCATCCTAAACAATAGCACCGAAAACATTGTTAATACTAATATTAATCTTTTTCTCAACACCCCACATGAAAGCCCAACTCCATACATTGTCCCCATTGACGTTATTAATATGATCAAAAAACTCCCTAATAAAAAAGCCCCAGGTGAAGATAATATTAATAATACCATGCTCAAAAACCTCCCCTACAAATATATCTTTAAAATTACTATTGCTATCATCTCCATCATTAAATTTGAGCATTTCCCCCATAGTTGGAAAAATTCTATTATTGTCCCTATTCAAAAACCTAACAAACCCAGCAATTCCCCTAGCAGCTACAGGCCCCTTAGTCTTCTAAATTCAATAAGTAAATTAGCTGAAAAATTCATAGTTAAATACACTCATGGACAAAAAAATTAGCGCACCAAGAAATAATTGCGGGATCGTAACGAAACTTGCAATGAAGGTACATGTCGGGGAGATATGCAAATGATTAGAAATGCAGCGTGATTGCGCATTACGTATAGCCGGTAGAGAGCGTTGAACATCGTACTCTGTGAAGTATAAAACAGGTAACCAAAGCTTGTTTGAGTGTGCTGAATCATTTACAAAGGAAGAGCTGAGATAGACATGCCATTACGCCGTGTTCGAAGACAATATAAGCAGTTGTCGCAGTTTGAGAGGGGGAGAATCGTCGGGATGATGGAAGCTGGGTGGTCAGCTAGGCGAGTAGCTCGTCAATTAGGCCGCTCTGATTGTGTTGTGAGGAGGTGTTGGGACCAGTGGACCCGAGAGATGTCATGTACACGAAGACCAGGCTCAGGACGCCCTCGACAGACCAGTCGTCGAGAAGACCGCCACATCGTAAGAAAGGCACGCGTACAGACAACTGCTTCATCGGCCGCCATCCAGGCACAGGTAGCACCTTCACTAGGGGCCTTTGGGTCTTCTCGAACCATACGAAGGCGCCTGGCTGAAGGACAGTTGGTATCGCGGCGCCCATTACGTGTGCTGCCCTTGCCGCCCACCCATCGACGCCTCCGTTTGGAGTTTTGCCGCGCACGAGGAAACTGGACTGCAGCGGAATGGAACCAGGTCGTCTTTAGCGACGAATCCAGATTCAATCTCGGCAGTGATGACAATCGTTTTCGTGTATGGAGAGCCCGTGGTGAACGCTTCAATCCTGCCTTTTCTGTACAGTGACACATCGCTCCCACAGCGGGTGTGATGGTATGGGATGCCATTGCCTACAATACACGGTCACCCCTAGTATTGTTCCGTGGCACCATGACAGCCCAGCGGTATGTTCATGAAATCCTGCAACCACATATGTTGCCACTCATGCAACGGCTCCCAGGAGCCATTTTTCAACAAGAAAATGCTCGGCCTCATACGGCAAGGGTGTCACAAGACTGTCTCCGCACTGTTACTACCCTTCCTTGGCCTGCCCGATCCCCAGATTTGTCTCCAATCGAGCATATCTGGGACCATTTGGGACGACGAGTTGGGCATCCCACGAGTTTGAACGAACTAGAGGCAAGGTTATAGCAAATATGGAACGAAACGTCTCAAAACATCATACAGAACTTGTATGACTCAATACCCGATCGTATCGCATCGTGCATTCGCGCTAGAGGGGGTCCAACGGAGTATTAACTCCTCCGTTCTTTTGGCTTTTTCTCTGAAATAAATTATCCTTTTTCTTTGATTTTCTTATCATTTACTTATATCAAAGTAGTCATTATGTATGTAAAATTTCGTTTCATTTTGACGACTCCTTCTTGGTGCGCTAATTTTTTTGTCCATGAGTGTATATTAATGATCACCTTCAAGAAAATAACATTCACATCCCTTATCAATTTGGCTTTAGAAAATCCCTCTTTGCCCTTCACCAAGTTTATCGGCTAACAGAACATCTTACACATGCTAGGAAAAATAAGCAATCCACTGCAGCCCTGTTCCTAGACATTTCCTTAGCCTTCGATAAAGTCTGGATCGATGGACTCATCCACAAATTAATTAACTATAATCCCCCCCCCCCCAAATCATCAGGATTCTCATTTCTTATCTAAAAAATAGAACTTTTCAGGTCAAAATTAATGGTCAGCTTTCTAGCAAATTTAATATCTATAGCGGCCTGCCACAAGGTAGCGTCCTCGCCCCCATTCTTTTTAATTTATTTGTTAATGATTTCCCAATTCACTCTAATGTTAACTTAGCAATCTTTGCGGACGACACAGCCGTTTATTCTTCTTGTAGAAATTTTGAATATGCGGTCGAAAACATTAATAAGTACATGACTGTCATCCAGCAGTGGCTCGACAAATGGATAATCAAAATTAACAATGAAAAATGTATTGCAGTTACGTTCACTTCAAAGCGTAAAAAATTCTTCCTAAATCATCAAATTAAAATCGGAAACACAAAACTCCCCTGGTCTGAAACTGTAAAATATCTTGGCATTGTTCTCGATAAAAATATCACTTTTAAACATCACATCACACACGTTAGGAACAAGTTTCGAGCAGCTCGCAGACTAATATATCCCTTAATTGCTCGGAACAGCAAATTAAGCATTCAAAATAAATTGCTCATGTATAAATCGTTTCTTCGTCCTATACTTACTTATGGTGGGCCAGCATGGTCATACTGTGCTGAAATGCATATTAAAAAACTAGCTTCTCAGCAGAGCAGCACGATCAGACAAATATTAAATGCCCCTTGGTACTTCCGTAATGTTGACATCTACAATGAAATCGGTCTCCCCACTCTTAAAAAACACCTTCAAAATCTAGCCATTAACTTTCACTATAATATCGATAATGATTTACTTAAAGATTTAGCAAATTATGATCATGCTGACCCCTCTAACAGGAAACGGCCTAGAGCCATCCTGTCATTTTCTTAAATGTTTTGTCCTTCGTCCTTATTATAAAAAAAAAATAAATAAAAAATAATACTTGGCTTGCCAAGGTAAAAAACAACAAAAAATTTTATAAAAACAAATAAAAATGTATTTCTATCCTTAAACTTTCTCTTTTAATTTTATTCATCTTTGCATCGTATGTAGACCCTCTTTTCTACTGCCCTGCAAGATGCTTACTCACTTTTTCTTATACTATGAACTCACGGATTAGCAGCGCCCAATCATTTCACTCCTTTCCTATACTCTGTTTCATTGGTTCCCCTCTGCTTATTACCTGAAAGTCTGCAATTGAGGGCGTGGCCCAGGAATTGCAGTTGCGACCCATTTCCTATGGTTCCTATGGTTTTGTTTAAAGTAAACCGTCTTAAAATTCGTGTTGCTTTAATTAAGAATTTATCAAAAATTTTCCGTTCTCCTGCTCCCTATCCTTCAAGGTTCAAAAGGACAGTTAACGCAGTGTTCCTGTGTACAGCAACCCTCCAATGAGTCATAAATCACCCTGAGAAATTGTTGCCTGATTTCAGTGCAAGAACTTGAATAGCTTTCAGCTCTATGGGTAAATATTTTTAGCTATTTTATACTAATATGTTAAGAAGATACATCAGTTTACATCAGAGATCTGGGGTCTGAATATTAACTGTCAAGCTATGAGGAATTTTTGTTCCGGAACTTTTCTGTCTTATCACTAATAAGCAAAAGTATTTATTGTAATTAACATTTCTACATTTCAAAATATGCACGCATGCAATCTGCGTGTTTTTAAACATTGCTTTTATTTACATTTAAATATTTTCAGAAAAAAAAATTTAATTTTGCAGCGGTACACGTCCATATTTAAATGCCCTGTACAAAATTAGCTAAGGAAAAATTTTAAATTTTAAAAACTACACGCTATTTACTCAAGCGTTATGCTTCATATACAGAAAACAGAATTAAATTTTTTGCTTTTATAATTATTGATAAGAGGAACAACGAGAGAAAATATCTCGCAGCTTATCACTGGAAGACAAGTTTTGCAATGTCAACTGGTGCACCAGTTAGGTACATGAACTTGAATAGCTTTCAGACAATTGCAAGGGTCCTTCAGTAAACATTTTTTTTTTTTTGCTATTTACTGCTAATTCAATGCTAACGCTTGATTTAATTCAGTATCGTTGGGGCCAATGAAGCCCGTGGGCCTCTTGGAAGTGAAGTTAAACACATTTTATTTAAAAAATGTTTTCATACTTCCTAGAAGGACTGGCGGTTTACGTGTTTGAAATTTGGATCACAGTGAAGTATTACTCTTTTGGGCTAAATTCAATCTTGTACAGGTTTATCACAAGGATATTTTTAATGCAATACCGCAAAATAATCAAAACTACTGGAGAAAAAGGAAATACAGTGAATCTCTTCTAATCGGCCACCCCTCCAAACGGGCATGTTTTGTTCAGAACCGATTGAAGACGCCATAAAGCCAATTTTATAGAAGAAATCTTTTCGACAGTCACTCCTCAAAACGGCTACTTGTTTTCGGAAACATTACAGGCAGTCAGAGAAAATTTTCACTGTATATAATTTTCACTGTATATATTTTATTTATTAACTTAATACTTGAGGAAACACTAATATTATGTAACAAAAATACAAAAAAAATTTAGAAAATAAAACATTGCCTAGAAGCAATAATTTTTAGAAAGATGTGCCTTTATGAAAGACTACAGGGTGGTCATAAAAAAACTTTGCGGATATATAGACCTCTAGCGGACGTTCCGTTCAGCCTAGCGAGATGAGATTTCAGATATAGTTATTCAGAGGTATGAGCTCGGGATTCTGAGAACGACAACACATTGATGCTCACGGTTACGGTTTTAGGTATAGAAACTCGAAATTTTCAAATGGCAACGCCCACTTTTTCCCGTCGCAAAATGCTCAGCGTATGCGAAAACTCAAAAAAGCGTTGGAACGGTACGCGTATCACAAAAAACGGACGCGTTATGCACGCACAAAAAAACAGCTCTACGAATGGCTAGCAAAAACACAATCAGAGAGCTTTTTATCGGATTTCTACGCTGAATATCTGGCGAACAGCGTTCTGTGATTGGTTTCTAGCTTCTGTCATATGCAAATTTCCTTCGTGCGTCCCGATCGCGCCTTTGTTGGCCGTTCGCAGAGCTGTTTTTTGTGCGTGCATAACGCGTCCGATTTTTTGTGATACACGTACCATTCCAACACTTTTTAGGGTTTTCGCATACGCTGAGCATTTTGCGACGGGAAAAAGTGGGCGTTACCATTTGAAACCATGAGAGTCACTGTGTTGCCGTTCTCAGAATCCCGTGCTTATACCTCTGAATAACTATATCTGAAATCTCATCTCGATAGGTTGAACGGAACGGCCACTAGAGGTCCATATATCGGCAAAGTTTTTTTATGACCACCCTGTATATTTCATAGAGACATACACTTGCCAGATAAAGTCTGCATACAAGCGAAAACCAAACATTCAAGCATAAAAAACATAATATTACACTAAATTTATCAACTTTCTTTTCTTTTGTTGTACTGGTCGAATCATTTATAATCTTTTAACAATGGTTTTAAATATATAACATGCAACGTTTTAAAATAAAAAAAAATAATTTAAAACAATTGCATGAATTCATACCAGAAAAAATTTGCGTACAAATACAGTAAACTAGTATACTCAATTAAGTTGCGTGCGATGTTGTTCATATTGCTAAAGTTTTGTAAAAAGATTACCCCTCTATTCGTTTCCAGAGCTTTTTTGAAGGTAAATTGTGGAAAATTAAAATGAATCAAAAAGGAAAGGAGATTACTTCTGAAGAAAGGAAAATTACCTTGAAGCTGAAGAATGATGGCAAAACTCTTCGGGGAAATTGTCAAGACTCTTGGAAGAACTCATTCCTCTATTCAAAGAGTAATCAATAATTACAATTCACCGAAATCTATTATCTCGAAGCCACGTTCTGGACGTCCCTCTAAACTGACACCAAGTGAAAAACGCTTTATCCGGAAGTCCGTAGGCCTAAATCCAAGAATTACTGCATCTCAAATTGCAAATGAAATTAGAGAGAGGTTTCAGAAAACGATTCATGAAGATACTATACGGAATATTTTGAAAAAATCTGACTATCATGGCCGGGTAGGACGTAGAAAGCCACACATATCGGTCATCAATAAGCAAAAACGTCTAATCCTCGCAAATGAATATGTAAATATGCCTCTGCAGTTCTGGGAAAAGGTACTCTTCACAGATGAGAGCAAGTTTTGCATTTTTGGGATTAAAGAACGTAAGCTGGTTGTGGAGAAAGACAGGTACGGCTTACGAGAAGCAGAATCTCGTGCCCACAGTAAAGCACAGCGGTGGAGGTATAATGGTTTGGGGGGTGTATGGCAGCCAATGGCGTGGGACGTCTGATATTTATAGAATCTACAATGGATCATATGGCATATTTGAACATTTTAAAAGAAAATTTAAAAGTAAGTGCTCAAAACCTGGGCCTTGGAGACGACTTTTGGTTCCAGCAGGACAGTGATCCAAAGCACACTGCCCACATGTGAAGCTCTGGTTGTTGTACAACATCAAAAATCAGTTACATACTCCTCCACAATCATCTGACTTAAATCCCATCGAACATTTGTAGGATGTACTAGAGTGCAGGATTCGTCAACATTCCATAACATCGAAAGAGATGTTGAAAAAGATTATCATTATGGAATGGAATAATATATCTCCTAATGAAACATTCAAACTGGTCCAATCTATGCAGAAACGTTTGATGGAGGTCCTTAGACGTAAGGGCTATCCAACCAGTTTCTAAACTTTCAGTAACAGTCAATGACTACTATATTTTTTCAGGTTTTCTTATTTGTACGCAAACTTTTTCTAGTGTATTTCGTGTCATTTTTTGTTTAATTTGATTTCTAAACAAAATTATGTGTTTTGTATTTCTAAAACCATTGTTAGACAGTAAAAAGCACGCCGAAAACTTTTACAGAAGGTTATAAAGTGTAGGGACGCTGACCCCGGGGAAATCTTTTAATTGGCTAGAATTGGGCATCTGACTTACATAAGGGTCGCATGATGTTACATAAGGGTGACTTACATAAGGGTCGCATGAAGACAATAAATGATTCGATCAGTACAAGAAAAGAAAAGAAAGTTGATAAATTTAGTGTAATATTATTTATTTTTTGATGCTTGAAAGTTTGGTTTTCGCTTGTATGCAGACTTTTTCTGGCAAGTGTAGTTGTTGATATAATGTCTCCTTATATTAAACGACGAGGAAATAACGTTTCCCGCTGTTCAGTGAATCTTACAATTAAAACATGACCGGGAACGTTATTGACTGGTCACACTCATTAGCTTTCATGCTAAACACTGGTTAACTCGTTACTGGTCATCTGCGTTTGTGCATGAGAACACGAGTTTAATCGTGATCGGTCAACAATGTGTTCAATGTGGCCCGATAATAACGTGACTCGCCGATATAGTTAACGGAATAAGTAGAACGCGATTTCGGTGTCGGCCGTGGCTGGAGGTTTAAGCTTTCAGTATAATGTATTTGTGTAATACAGTTATTTATTTATTTATTTATTATTTGCTATTGTTATCTCAAAGTTTTGGCATTTATATTTTTGATAATGGATTTTTAACATTTTTATACCAGTTTAACGGACAATGCGTTACTCTTTTTCTGAGACTGGGTTAAAATAACAGCTTGAAATCAAGCACCTGGCACATTATCAGCTCCAAAACATTGTACTCAGTCATTAACACGAAAACAAAATGCTACCTGTTAACTGCTATAAACAAAACATCGGTGATTGCGAAAACTAGAGAAAAACGATTACGACACTCTTTCTACTGATTACCACTGTTTAGAGGCGAAAACCTACAATGACCTCGAATAGTTAACAGAAAGAGTTAAAAAGCACGAAATGAGTTCTTAGAATAACAATAAAACTGTTTAAGATAGATTAGCTAAGTCAGAACTTCTGCATAAATTAATGCATGCAAATTTTGTTTCTGAGTATTCTTGAATGTCTCAATGTTTTATTATCAGTGAGGGCGCCCTCTATATCCAAGACACTGAAAATAAAAAAATATAAATAAAATAATGCTCGATTTATCGATCATTTAAGATACGCTGCAATTCAATAGCAAAATAAATCTCTCTCCGACTGTAAAGTCCTTTGTTTATAGCATTAACATATTATTAAAAAACACTTAATGATATAATACTTCATGCCTCTTTTACGGGATAAAATAATCATTTTTATTAATGTATTCTTAAAATAATACAGTCTGTCAGCTAGGAAATGTGCTGCGCATATTCGGGCCTCGTCAATAAATAAGGGAATAAACCATCACTGCATGTAAGACTAATTACAAATGACTCTTTGGGTTACCCTCAATCAATGGACTATGTAGAATTCCCGCTTATTTCCCAATCGCCCCAAAATGAGGTTTCATTTTGAAATAATTTATTTAGATGTTCCAACCCACTCATGTGGGTTATTATCTAAGATTCAGATTCAGTTATTTTTTCAGTAATATATATATTTCAGTAATATATATATATATATATATATATATATATCCATCGGTTTTTAGACAGCATTGACACCGCTGATGAAGAAATGTTGTTAAAAACCTTATTCATACTTTTCTTTTCATGTTATTTGTTCCTGGCTGCAAGTAGCTTTAGAGCTATTACTGGTTTTCTCTTTCATCTTATTCTTATATATATATATATATATATATATATATATATATATATATACACTGCTGGCTAACCAAATTGCAACACCAAGAAAGACAAGAGATATCACAACAAAATTTATTTTGTAGATAGCATGTTGACCAAGTATCAAATGATTAAATTTATAGACTTCTGTGAAGTGTGGTTCCTGCCAAAATCAGTAGCCAGAGTAGCCGCCATTGTTGGAGATCACCGCTGCCACACGCCTCGGCATTGATTCAAAGAGACTTTGGATGAGTTCTTGGGGTACAGCTGACCAAGCAGCTTCCTCACGTTGCCAAAGTTGATCTGCTGTGGCAGCTGGGGATGGAATCTGGGTCAATCGTAGAGCAACCATGGACCACATGTTTTCTATCGGCGAAAGATCCGGAGAGCGAGGCGGCCAGGGAAGCAATTCAATCTGGCGATTGACGAAGAACCGTTGGACAATGCGTGCCACGTGTGGTCGCGCATTATCCTGTTGAAATATGGCTGTGGACAAGCCCTGAAGGTAAGGAAGGACAACTGGCTCCAACACCTCGGAGATATAGCGCTGGCTGTTTAAAGTACCGGCAATGCGTACTAGAGGTGTGCGAGAGTGATATCCAATACCGCCCCATACCATAATACCCGGTGCAGGACCAGTGTGGCGGTGCATAACTCAGTTGTTCAGCATCCTCTCTTCACGGTGTCTCCAGACTCGAATGCGACCATCGTGGTGTTGCAGACAGAAGCGTGACTCGTCAGTAAAGACAATTTCATTCCATTCTGTTGTCCACATCCTTCTGTCATCGCACCATTGGCGACGGAGACGTCTGTGGTTCTGCGTCAAGGGTAGACAAAGCAATGGACGTCTTGCGGACAGACCACTCTGCTGTAAACGGCGTCGAATGGTACGCGCAGACACTGGATGATGCGTTACAGGCTGCATGTGCTGTGCTATGGTTCGTGATGTGACTGAGCGATCCGTCACTGCCATGCGCACAATTTGCCTGTCATCACGTGAAGTGGTGCGTTGAGGTGGATGCGATCGAACACGCCGGTCCGTTGTACCCTCCTGCGTCCAACGATCACATATCCGCATTACAGTTGTTTGGTTTCGTCCAACATGACTACCGATTTCCCTGAAAGATAATCCACAATCTCGGTAGGACACTATCCTTCCTCTGTCGAACTCGGATACTTGATCAAAAGATGATCGCTGTTTTCGACGAGGCATAATTGATTGTTTTTTTGAAAAAACCACAAGAAAAACACAATTGCCGAACTTGAAATCGTCGAAATCTCCAAGCCTTAAATAGCGCTTTGAAGTGGCGCCACAGGCGCGCGTGATGTGCGTCTGCGCTGAAATTCTAATCATTTGCATATCTCACCTCCGCTAATGCATGTTGTAAATTTCATGTTATTTGCATGTTTCCTTCAGGGTGTTGCATTTACAGTGGCCAGCAGTGTATATATATATATATATATATATATATATATATATATATATATATATATACAGTGAAATCTCGATCGATCGTTTTCCCGCATTTATCCTTCAGTTCAGTCGGTCCCTTGAAAAATGATAGATCGAGATTCCACTGTATATATATATATATGTGTGTGTGTGTGTGTGTGTGTGTGTGTGTGTGTGTGTGTAAGTAATGCGCTGTACATCCCGTAGTCGAGGAGATGATTCTCACTGCAAGAATGGCATATCACGGGGAATCAAGAACTTTGGTAGTCGTGGACCGCTGAGGAACTCTAGAGAAGAGGCATTGAAGGGACGTACAAAACAGAGATATAAAATAACAGCATATTATTTTATTCTGGAATATTCTGCAGACAAATGCTATTCAGCAAAACACAGTACCTTTACAACTGGACACACACAATAGCAATGCCACCGGTCCCTGCCGGGGCTCATTCAGAAGGCAGATTTTACATCGTTATTTTGGACAGTAGCGGAGCAGCGCGAAAACAGAACAAGGTTAATAATAGAAGCGAGGAAGCAGAGCTAGGACGACACCAGGACAAGACATAGACAGACAGTAAAAAGCACGCCGAAAACTTTTACAGAAGGTTATAAAGTGTAGGGACGCTGACCCCGGGGAAATCTTTTAATTGGCTAGAATTGGGCATCTGACATACATAAGGTCGCATGATGTTCCGAAAAGCGCACCGTGGCGAAAACAATACGTGATGCTGATTCGTGTCTACAAATATCTTTAACGCGCCTGCACTAAGGGGTAATATGGATGGTTAGTTGGTGTTATGAAAACATCAACGTAAAGCTGGTTCCGGAGCATCGGATTTGAAACTAGACGGAACCGGTTTTATTTCACTCCTGATCGCCCAATCGGACATTCTCCAGATCTTCCTACAAAATTTTAAAAAGAACGTTGGCAACAGGAAAGGTGTGGAAATTTTTCCGTCTGAACAGCATTATGTAAAGTCAGTCTTCGAATTTTCTCGGCGAAGGTGTCCGTCTGTGTTCTTTTAGAGAGGGTTTTCTGAAGCACGTGGTTGCGCGAGTGGCACAATGGAGATTCAACTGGTATACGAAGGATTTACACAAATGTGGAATTGACCGATGTTTCTTGGCTTTTTGCTGAGAATTGTAATTTCCAAGAGCATATAATTTTCGTGCTAACAATTGTGCTGTATAAGTGACCATAACTTTCGTGCTATAAATTGTTATGCACCACGTGCAAATAACTTTTGTGCTCTCCTAACTTGTCTTAAATAAAGTGTGGTAAGTGAATTCCAGTTTTATTCTTTTATTTTTTGCAATGTGCTGATCCTTTATAATCACGGCCACGACAAGAAATCCTTTACATTGGTGCCGTGACCAGAAGATTTTATTGCGTTTGATTTGCGATGCAGGCATAGTTACGAGACTTTTTCAAGAGTACCGTATATTTACAATTATATCTTTAGTCAATTCACACAACCACTCTCCCAGTACAGTAGGAATTAACACTGTTTTATTACGTTTGATTTAAATAGCGAGCAGGGCCGTGCTTAGGGGGGGGGGGCGAACTGGGCAACCGCCCAGGGCCGCTAAAATTTAGGGCCGCCATTTTTATTCCTCATCGCAACACTTTTCTACATGTTACGTTTTTTTTTTTTTTTTTAAGAAATCCCTCATTTTTCGCGGTTTCTATAATTCAACTTATAAAAAAAAATATGTTTCGATATTTTTAAAAGAATCGTAGAAAGAATCTTAGTTGACAAACTACCCTTTTGGTTTGAAAAATTTCTCGGTTAGAAAAACATGATTTATCTTCAATTCAGTTATAGTAAAACCTTGATTATCAATCCCTTTTTTTTCTATTTCAGTTTCTACTATCTGTCAGTCACTACATACAATCAATTGAAGAATTATAAGCTGTTTTGTTGGAATCTGTCCATTTCACGGAATAGTTGCAAACTGAGAAAAACGTGAACATATCTTCGTGAACGAATACTAATACCATTTGGTCAAATGTTTGGTGTGTTCAAAAGAAACAGTAGACAGGACATTCCTCCATGGAGTATAAGACAAGTAAGTAAATGGGCTCCAAACCTGTTGGGAAGAAAGGGGTCTGAAGGTTGAAGGAGTGGGATAAACAAAAAAAAAACCTTTTACTTGTTCTCTCTATCATTATAATGGATTTTATTTCCCACTTCTCGAAGAATTGAAAATATTGAAAAGCAGGTACAATCAGTATGCTTTGAAATACGGATTGTACGCCTGTCTTCCTTGCCACTTATTTCTAATGAAAATGATATCTCATCATCTTTGGACTTTTCACTTATATTAGACGATTTTGCTGCTCAGAAGGCAAGAAAAATTGCTTTAGAATCAACAAATTCATACATGTAAGTATTTGTTTTTAACAATTTACATTTTCTAAATTGTGCAAATAATTTTTCCATTGTTTCAATATTCATACAAATTAATTACTTTTATATTTTAGTGGACCAATTGTAATTTTATGTATATTTTTTTTACCTAGCTAGAATGTAGGTTTTTTAGTATCGAAGCGTAATGCATTAAAAGTAATAATTAGTAAAATCAGTAGTGAATACAGTTTTTATCGGAGGGGGGGGGGGGGGCGGGGTTGTCTTACAAGAACCATTACTCAGTACGTAGAAAAATGTGATTGCCAGTAAATGTGTTTCGCCCACGGCCGCTAAAGCCCTAAGCATCGCCCAGGGCCGCTAAAACCTTAAGCACGCCCCTGATAGTGAGTATAGTTGCCTGACTTTTTCAGGAGTACCGTATTCTTGCAATTATGGCTTCAGTCAGTTCGGAGAACTATTCTCCCAGTACAGTCGCAGTTAACGATATTTTATTGCATTTGATTTGAGTTGCGAGTATGGCTGTATGCTTATACTTGTATATTATATCATAATTAGGGATACGTAAATTTCGCATAAAAAATATCGAAATTTCGCAAAAACAGAATTACAATATATAAAATTTTGCGTTTATTCGAAAAAGAATATATATATATATATATATATATATATATATTAATTAAAAAATTTCAATTTTATTAAAAAAAATTCACAATTTTACTTACTCGGTAACAGGCAATTTCGAGAGTGAGATCTCATTTAAAGACCGTGAATGGTCTTAGTTAAGCAATTATGTTAACAAATTATAACTATTATTACCTAATTTCGGTTATAAAGCCGTTTATCACCAATTTTTCGCCAAAAAGTAGTAAAAAAATAATTTTCGCATTTATTCGCTCATATCGGCAATTTTTGACGCTTCATATATTGACGCTTCACATTGACGCTCCATAATATACGCTAAGAAAAGCCTTAAAAAGAAATGTAGTGCATTTCCTCATGATGGAAAATGCAGTATTCTAAATTAAGAAGGCATTTGATATTTAGTGGCATCGTTCTTCGTCTCATAGCTCATTACAATGCATTTTAAACATTCAACGTTGCCTTGGCATTTCATGTGTATACCGCTTTATTTGAGTGCCTAATTACATTTTTTCATCGAGTGGCAACCTAAATACCACAACGTGATACCCACAAAAACAAAAGAAAACTTCAGCAAGAAACAGGCCTTCAAGCATTAAAAACAATTTTCTGAAGGACGGATAATAGATTAATAAATTGGATACTCAACACGACGGTAATCTACCAGTACCAAAACTCAGCAAAGCAGAAAATTTAGAGGAGTCCTACTTCCTCCTAATTTCCTTCGATCAGGGTTGGGAAATTATACATCTTCGGCTGTCAAACTCTGGCCATGCGTCAAGGAGTCTTAGATAATTAAGGGGAAAGACACAGGTTTAATGTGTTATCTGGTGCGATATTGTGATCAATGTATTTGGAGTTTCTTTTTATCATTTATCTTTTTTTTCTTCAGGTCTTGGTTGGAAGTTCAACATCTGTTTTGATGGTACTGAGGCTCTGAAATGACAGCTAAATTGTCCTTCGCGGACACGGTAAATTTAGGACACAATTAAAATCATTTATTTTCGGGTAATTAGATAACGAGAATTCTAAACGCAAAAACAAAAACGTTAAAAGTTTTTGATTCGGCAATCGCAGACAGAAACACATGAAAAAAGTAAAATTGTGTATTTTTTTGTTTCGCTTTTGTTTTTGTTCTAGCTTTATAATTACCAATATAGTAGAAATTTTGTAAAATTATGTAGTCAGTAACTGGTGGTAACGATAAGGTTCACTTAATGTCACATGATATAGAATAATAACATGTGTACGATAGGATTTTTTTTTCATATGAGTTAATTAGTTAAAACAAAAGTATATTTATTGAAGTTAGTGTAATCTTGTGTAATCTGAAGCTCTTTAAGAATTATTTTTCACTATTTTATTTTTTCAGATTTGGTCGGATATTTTTGATTAAAAGAAATCTATTTTATAAACTCAAATAAAGTTTTAAAAAAACTATCATTAGAATTTTTAGTAATTAAAGTACCATAATTTAAGTACCCAATTAATTAAAGTACCGTATTTTTAGGAAAATAAGACGCACCTTTCTACATAAAAAAATTTCAGGTAGTCTCTTCTAACGAACTTATTAACGTAAGATTACTTAACGTTGCTTACCTTTTTTTTTTTCATTAATGAAATCACAGAATGATAATAAAAGCCAACGATTTTAAAATTTAAAAGTTGAGCGCGATTGATAATGGTAAAATAAAAAAAGCTAGCGCACACGCCATCTAGGGGAAGAAAAATTATTTATAATGTTTATACTTCGATTTTTAAACAAATAATAAAATGTGTAATTCGAAATTAACAATTCGCACGAAGCGAAGATCTTAATCTTTAAAATGATACCTCATTCATCGATTTCGGTTAAGTATGAAAGGAGAAAAAAGGAATAAAACAAAAAAACACCTTTTAGAAACAATAGTCTGCCACTCTTGATTTATAACTCGCGACGATGGTTTTAACGTCTGAAATTTTGGTTTACCGTGGACCGTTATGGAGGAATGTAATCCTACGCTAAAATCTTTTCGATATGTACGAATTTCGATATGTCGGTACAAAAATAAAATTTTAATTTTATCTTAATGTTACCTTCAGACCATAAGACACACCCCAGTTTTAAGTAGAAAGGTGCGTCTTATGGTCGAAAAATACGATATTATACAACTCAGTCTTATCATATCCCATCAAATTTTATCATGTCAAAGCAAATAAATCACGCTCATCTAACAACACTTTGTTCTTTTAAATGCCTAGATTCTTTAAATCGTTAACATCGCTTTAATCTATAAATTCTGATTCCATAATATTACATCAAAATTTCTATATGACTGAGTTGTATATGTACTGTATTTTTCGGACCATAAGACACACCTCTCTACTTAAGAACCTTTCGATATGTAGGAATTTCGACATGTTGGTATTTTAAAAAAATATTCATTCTTTTTTTTTCCCAATGCGGAGGCACTTGTCGTCAAACATTCGCCTATACTACACCGCAATTTTACTGCCCATTTTATTGTGGGGGCACCATATAGGCTGACAGCATTACCCCTATGGAGACACGACAGTACGGAGGCATTTTTCGTGGCGCGACGCCAGGATTTGATCCGAGCACCCTCAGCACCGAAAACCAGCACGCTGTACTACTGGGCCGCCACAAGCCCAAATATTCATTCTATTTTAATATTACCTTCAGACCATAAGACACACCCCAATTTTAAGTAGAAAGATGCATCTTATAGTCGAAAAATACGATATTATACAACTCAGTCGTATCATATCCCATCAAATTTTATCACGTCAAAGCAAATAAATCACGCTCATCTAACAACACTTTGTTCTTTAAAATGCCTAGATTCTTTAAATCGTGAACATCGCTTTAATCTATAAATTCTGATTCCATAATATTACATCAAATTTTCGATATGACTGAATTGTATATGTACCGTATTTTTCGCACCATAAGACACACCTTTCTACTTAAGAACCTTTCGATATGTAAGAATTTTGACATGTTGGTATTTAAAAAAAAATATTCCTCCTATTTTAATATTCTCTTCAGACCATAAGACACACCCCAATTATATATATAATAGCCGTTGTCTCTGTATAACACTTCCGGGCTGTACTCATCTTTCAATTGAAGCCCTCAGTAAACAAACGGCCGGTTATGCTTAATTTCAATTTCAGATGTGGATTAGAATTTTTTCTTACCTAAAAACTAATATCTTCGCCATCAAATCACGTTTGTTCAGTCTATTTTTCTATAAAACATTCAGAACTAAAAAAATTGGATGCTTTTAGCTGTATATTTAACGGTTTTTAAAAATCTGTTTACTTTTGCGATGAATTCTGAAAGTAAACAAACTTGAATGTGAATGAATCAAGTAACTCAAGTATTCATATCGCGTAGTGAGCTGTAAAAAACTGGATGGCAGACTACTACTCCAATTGCATGAAAAACTAAATAAATAAAAAATAATGAAAGGGTTTGCTTTTACAAGGTGTGGATTAAATACAATATTGTTAGATAATTCGGGATATTTTTTAACTTTCATATACTTTTTCCATTATGACGTCATTATTAGTATTATGACGTCAAAATGACGGGTTGGATGGCAGTCTACTACTCCAATCGCATGAAAAACTAAATAAATAAAAAATAATGAAAGGGTTTGCTTTTACAAGGTGTGGATTAAATGCAATATTGTTAGATAATTCGGGATATTTTTTAACTTTCATATACTTTTTCCATTATGACGTCATTATTAGTATTATGACGTCAAAATGACGGGTTGGATGGCAGTCTACTACTCCAATCGCATGAAAAACTAAATAAATAAAAAATAATGGAAGGGTTTGCTTTTACAAGGTGTGTATTAAATGCGATATTGTTAGATAATTCGGGATATTTTTTAACTTTCATATACTTTTTCCCTTATGACGTCATTATTAGTATTATTACGTCAAAATGACGGGTTACCTTTTAGTTTTAAGTAGAAAGGTGCATCTTATGGTCGAAAAATACGATATTATACAACTCAGTCGTATCATATCCCATCAAATTTTATCACGTCGAAGCAAATAAATCACGCTCATCTAACAACACTCTGTTCTTTTAAATGACTAGATTCTTTAAATCGTGAAAATCGTTTTAATCTATAAATTCTGATTCCATAATATTACATCAAATTTTTGATCTGACTGAGTTGTATACGTACGTATTTTTCGGACCATAAGACGCACCTTTCTACTTAAAATTTCGGTGTGTCTTATTGTCCGAAGGTAACATTAAAATAAAATGAATATTTCAATATATATAATTTATATATTTACTAGTTGGTAGCCGCCAAAACATGATGGCTGGATAGTAAATAAATGTATTAATACACAAATTGTACTCAACACATCATTGCGAAATCTTGAAAATCATATTATTAAAGGGACAGTGAACTTTCAAACCTAACTTTTTTGTTTTGAAAGGATTTGCTTGAAATTTCAATATGTGATAGTACCATAGATATGTAAAAGGGGTTAAAATTTAATAATTAATTATTAATAATTTATGAATTATGAATTAATAATTATATCAATAATTGGCCTAATTAAAAATGTCCCATGCGCATTTCTAATTATCGTATTCCTTTGAAATTTAAGTTTCATATACTTAACTGTATATAAAATAAATGTTATTTAAAGAAATTATGCTTCGTAGTTCAGAATTTCTAAATTTTGTACTTGAAAAGATGATTTATAGGTATTTTGCCTAATAAAAAGGGTGTTTTCACTATTATTATTTTTTTCTCTTTATGTTTTTAATGAATGCTTAAAATAAGCAATAAGTTTCATTGTTAGTTTTATAAGGTATCCTGTAAATAAAAATTACCATATTATATGCAAAAGAAATGCGCATGGGACATTTTTAATTAGGCCAATTATTGATATAATTCATAATTCATAACTCATAAATTATTAATATTTCATCATTAATTTTTAATCACTTTTACATATATATGGTACTAATCACACATGCAAATTTCCTGCAAATCCATTCAAAACAAAAAAAGTTACATTTGAAAGTCCACTGTCCCCTTAAGAATAGAGAAATAGGCTTTAAAAAATTACTATTTAGCCCAATAGAAAGAAATAGGGTTACTCAACAGCGCGAAATAAACAATTTACGTCAGGTTTAATTCTTTATCTCACAAACATAATTAAAAATGAAAATGACAGAGAGAGAGAGACAGAGCTAGAGAAATTCCTCGGAATTAACGTGTTTATGCGGCCTTGTGCTTAGTAAATATCTAAAGCCAGATTTAAACATGTCACTGAGCATGCGCATAAATAAATTAATGTGTTTATGCGATCTCGTTCTTAGTGAGTATCTAAAGCCAGATTTGGACATATCACTGAGCATGCGCAGAATGAAATTTTAATTGCAAATTATCGCTAATTAGTAGAAATTGCGGTTATAAAAACCAAATTCGACTCATCTATAGATTAAAATCTTTCGTTTAAGACCAAAATGAAGTAAATTGATGCATTAGTTTTCGGTCACGGACTGCCCACAGAATCGGCTTAGTAACTTAAATAATACTAGTTGGTACCCGTCAAAACATGACGGATAGATAGTAAATAAATGTACTAATACACAAATTATACTCAATACATCATTGCCAAATGTTGAAAATCATAATAATGCGCAGAAACAAATTAATGTGTTTAAACGACCTTGTGCTTAGTGGGTATCTAAAGCCAGATTTAAAAATCTCACTGAGCATGCGCAGAAAGCATTTTTTTAATTGTAAATTATCACTAATTAAACAGCGCGAAATAAACAATTTCCATGAGGTTTAATCTTATATTTCCGAAACATAATTATCATAAAAATAAAAATGGCAGAGAGAGATCTAGAGAGACTCCTCGGAATAAACGTGTTTAATCATTAAAACATGTCACTGAGCATGCGCAGAAACAGTGAGTTTCTAAAGACAGATTTAAACATGCCACTGATCATGCGCAGAAATCAATTTTTAAATGTAAATTATCGCTCATTAATAGAAATTGCAGTTACAAAAACCAAATTTGGCACATCTACAGATCTTTCGTTTAAGACCACAATGAAGTAAATGATACAGTAGTTTTCTCTCGCGAGCTACCCAAAATGTCATCATAGCAACTTAAATATATAGATATTGATTATGTATATAATATATATTTTATATATATTATTTATTATATTTGTGATAAATATTTTTATTACATATTTTTTATCTTTATTAAATAAGAAATTGAAAATATCGTTATATACCTAACAAAATACAAAATATTCTTTTCTGAAAATCCTTCCATGAATTTGAGGTGCGTCTAATGGTTTTAAAAATACGGTAATTTTGTATGTAAGGGTATAATACGTAGTAATTAGTAATTCCTGGCTATCACAAAAGCAAAAGGAAAAAATTAAATCCTTATCAGTTGAATTCTTTGTTACAAAAAAAATTTTCAGGTTTATAATTATCTCAATTTATAATTATCTCAATACAGCTGTCAATGATTTAGTTATAAAATGTTTGATTTGATGTAATATTATGGAATCAGAATTTATAGATTAAAGCGATGTTCACGAGTTAAAGAATCTAGGCATTTAAAAGTATAGGGTGTTACTAAATTAGTGTGATTTATTTCCTTTGA
The DNA here is from genome assembly GCA_907164885.2 of Dolomedes plantarius. Classification (NCBI taxonomy): domain Eukaryota; kingdom Metazoa; phylum Arthropoda; class Arachnida; order Araneae; family Dolomedidae; genus Dolomedes; species Dolomedes plantarius. The sequence goes on along the minus strand of OU015499.1, from coordinate 40,096,494 downwards.
CATGTTAAAGTTTAATGGGATATGATACGACTGAGTTGTACGAAGTGTGATGTTTTTCATAAGTCAAAAATTTTCGTAACATAGAGGATAATGGACCTAATGCTGGATGAGTGGTGATTTAATCTACTTATTCTAATTCCATCAAATTAGATCAAATCACGCATTTTACAACTAAATCATTGGCAGCTCTAATGGCAGAACAAAACTATCAGTGAAATGAGCATAGTTATTATTTTTTTTTTCAAATGCAGCAGACGGTTGCTTGAACAATTAGCCTTACCGCCTATGTGCACCGCAGTTTGCTAGCCATTTTATTATGGGGACAGCATATAGGAGGACTAGCCTTCCCCATGAAGAGATGACACAAACGGAGGCTTAAGTGGCGTAACGCCAGGACTCGATCTGAGCACCCTCAGCACCGAAAACCAGCGCGCTGTACCACAGGGCCGCCTCAAACCTTCTGCATAGCTATAAAGCTGTAAATTTTGTTTCGTAACAAAGAATTCAACTTATAAGGATTTAATTTTTCTGCGTTTGTAATAGCTCTGAATTGCAAATTACTAGGACCCGAGGTAGCCTAGTGGTCGGCTTTCGGTACTGAGGGTGCTCGGATCAGATCCCGGCGAGCGCCGTTAAATACCTTCGCGTCTAGGGCCATAGGGACACGTTAAATCCGTATTCCAAAAAGTCCTTTGAGGTTAGTGGGTGGGGAAGGTGCGATGCTCCCTCTCAGATGTCGCCCCTGGGGGTGATCGGTCAAAATTGTGGTGATACCTAACCAAGTCGGACCCCGACCCTTGTGGTGCTATTATAAACCGGAGCCGCACTGCTCACCCCGAAGCCTATATGGACCTGGTCTTGAACTTTCGCCCAGGGGGCGTTATGAACAACAGCATCAACTAATTACTTTGTAAGTATTATATCCCATACATATAAAATTTCTTTAAATAACCACTAAAAATTTAATGATTTTGGTGGATTAACGTGGCACGATTTGATGTGATTGAACAGGACTTCAAAATATACAACAAGCTTTCTTTTTATCTAAGCTTCTTAGATCACTCACTTCCCCTCCCCCCCCAAAAAAAATGGGGGGGGGGGTAAAAAAGACGTTTATTGCTTGATGTGCGTTGGTTTCCTTGATGTAGTGTGCTTTTATCTGATGTGTTACGATGCTAAGCTGGTGCTTCCATAATTAGGCAAAGGATTAGTACCTAAGACAATCAAAGGAATGAACATCGATTATTTGAAGTGATTTTGATGATTTGTAGTGGGATTATAAGATTAAAAGCTGCATAAGTGGTCACCTTGGTTGAGTAAGTACAAAGGCTTAAAAGGAAAAGACACCAATTATTTTATGTAACTTAGGTGAGTAAAGGTGGTATGACATAAATGTAAGATAAACAAGGGTCATAAGTGAATATAGGATACTTAAATATCGTAGCTGAAAAAGGAAAAATTATGTCAACGCAATTTATTGAATCTTCTGCAATTGAAGTTTGCATTTCACAGAAAATTCCTTGGAATTTTCATTTTATCTGACTTTTCCTTATTTAGATCAGAAATCATTCTTTAAGAGTTTTTTTTCTTCGTACTTACTTCCCTCATCTAAGTCTTAATTAGATGACGAGAAACATTCCTATATTTAATTAGAAGGTCATATGGGCTTATTTTAAGATGAAAATTAACAAACCTAACCCCTTTCAGGATTTTGGGGCTTATTTTTAAGAGAAAATTTTAAAAATAGATTATTTTTTACACATAATCATACAAAAACAATTAAGATTCAGAAGCAAGATTTTAATTTTTTTTAATTTTATTTTACCAAATGTAATTAAAATTTTAATAAAAAGGAATTTTAAATTATTTTTTTCGTTATTAAAAAATAAATTGACCAAATAAACAAATATAAATTATAAATTATGCAATATATTTTATTTCCCAATCTTTTATTAGTATAAAAATTACTAGCTATAATTAATGTTTAATACATATCAATATGTATGAGTTATCTTCTCATGTTGTAAAAACCTCAATCGCAAGAATTATTTAGAATTTAAAATTTATTTTTCTTAAAAAATCAAAATGAAACAAACGAAAATCACCATGCCACGTTTAAATTTAATAGTTTAAACTAAAAGCCTTAAGTTTTTTGGGTTTTTTTTTTTTTGGGGGGGGGGGGATGGGGGACACGTGATGACAGAATGACTAGGGCGCTGGTATTCGGTTCAAATCCGGTATGTTCGAGTCCCACTGTTGGCATGGATGTTTGTAGCCGTTCGGAATCGGCTTTAAACTGTAGGTCCCGGTCTAATTAGCCCTTGTGTAGCAAAAAGTTGACCGTAGCGCACCAAACCAAACTAAGTTTTTTTTATTCAGATTTGCTTGGGACAAAATTAAGGCCTTCTTTAGGATTTAGGGCAAAAACGAGTATATTTTTTCTGTCTCCTTTAGTAATTTTTTAAATTAGTGCCTTTAAAGTCAGTAGGGAATTTTTCTGTAATATATATATGTATCTATATATATATATAGAGAGAGAGAGAGGGAGAGAGATATCCCCCCTCACAAAATAAAAGCCAATAAAAAAACACACACGGTAAATACGTAAAAAATAATCTTTTATTTACAAATAGATTAAAATTATCTACCAACGAACTTTATTCAAAAAGAAAACAAATGTGGTTATGATAACACAGAGAAAACTTAACAGAAGCAATGAATTTGAATTTTGATGTATTTCAAAGTGATCGGCGCAATATTTTCTCTGCAAAACAAGACCAACGATCCCCAGTGAAGCTTGTAAATTATCTCACAAATTTAGAGATTTTTCTAATTTTTTTTCAGTATTTATTTGTAATATTAATTTAGTTTTCTCTTTATATCCTCATTGTCTTTTATGTATATTATCAACATGTAATCGTTTAGATCTGTTATGTACTAACTCTATTGGATTCACAAACCTCAGTGTTAACCTATGGAGAAAATTTGTCTACTATTTCCAGCTACATAAATGCCGATAGTCTAATAAAAATGGTATTTTCAGATAGCCTGACCTTTTCTGCACCTTGCAGCAGGATTCATTTTATAAATTTCGTCCAACAAAGGAATTTTAAAGCATTTAAAAGACACTATGCCAGATGTTTTTCAACAAATAATTTAAATTGTGAAACATTATTTGCATTTAAGAAAATAATTACAACATAAAAACAATTTTTTGTTTACCATGTTTTTAAATTTTCTGTTGAATCATATAAACTTGACAATTATCTGTATTAATAAATACTTTTTAAAATTGTTTGAGGAATTATCCCATCAACTTGAAAGAAAATGAAGTTAATTAGAAGTTAACTTGCGTTTAACTTTTCGTTCCCGTTCCGGCCAATAGATGGCTACACCAGTCTACAAAACAAAATTAACTGAAAAAGAATTAATTTATGCTGAATGATAGCTAAAAGTATTAAAAGAATGCATTGTCATCGTGTTCTGAGCTATTCTAAAAGTTTCAAATGTCTAGCTAGTCGGGAAGTTAGTTAAAAATCGATTGCAAGATTTGTACCGGACAAACACACAAACAAACAAACAAGAAAGCTAGTTAATAAAAACAAGGTAAAAAGGAAAAATCCCCCATGGTGTAAAATTTTTTCTCTATTACGGAGTAGTGTTAATTTTTGTTTTTTTTTCAATCCAAGTCGACAATCCTTGGGTACATTTTTTCCATAGGTTAATATTGAGGTGAGAGAATCCAACAGATTTGGTACACAGAGCCTTAATGATACTTTTCGAAATTATTTATTTCCATACAGCTCACTTTCTATTTAGCCTTTTTTTCTACAATCGCACTCATGATATCTTTATGCCCACGTTCACTTCTGAACGGAGGGAATATAACAGTGAAATGCAGAATATTGCAGTTCAGATCGAGTTTTCTCTATAATAAAGATCAAAAGAATAAAAAACATAAATGAAGGTGGCACGTAAAAATTGTCTAGAAAATGGACTTTATTTGTAATAGAAGAAAACAAAACAATAAAACTATGGGCGGGCTTCATATCAACAAAGGCTCCTGCGACATCTCAACACCATCAGTGGTGGTATATCCTTTCAGCCATGGTGTCCGTGATGACCTCCGTTACCCCAGCCTCCATGACCTCCATGTCCTCCATGGCCCCAGCTTCCATGGCCGCCCCCATGGCCTCCGTGGCCCCAGCTACCATGGCCGCCCCCATGGCCCCAGGATCCGTGGCCACCATGTCCTCCATGATGTCCTCCCCCGTGTCCGAATTTTAAGAAAGGTGCGCCCATGACAGCAGCGAGGACGGTGCACAGTACTACAGCACAGGTCTGAAAATTAAAAAAGAAATGATTAGTTACTGAGAATTACCTGCAATCAATGCGATCAAGCGCGACCTTCTGAAACGATTATGCAGCAAAAGACTGCGTGGTTAACTTGGGAATCCTCTTGACATATATATATATATATATATATATATATATATATATATATATATATATATAATGTATGTACACATACACACACACACGCGTATATATATATATATATATATATATATAGTAATAATAATTAAAAACTAAATTATTAAGGGTATAATAGTCCTAAAATACGGTAACCATAGTAAGTCTGTAACTGAGAATCCACTATCTCCATGGTTGCAAGTTTTGTGACGTCAGTCATCTTGCGGTTACATGTTCTTAACTTCCACTCTGTCTAGCGCCAGGCTTGGTGTTCTTTGGTTAAATACTATTATTCACTTTTTAATCAATTCTTCTGTTTTTCATGGATTGTACGGTGTCTGAGTGTGTTTATTGTATAGATCATACTAATCGGAAATAATCCATTGGTTTTTAGACAGCATTGACACCGCTAATGAAGAAATGCTGTCTAAAACCTCTTTCATACTTTTCTTTTCATGTTATTTGCTCCTGGCAGCAAGTAGCTTTAGGGCTATTACTGGTTTTCTCTACAATCTATTTCTTATATATATATATGTATATATATATATATATATATATATATATATATATATATATATATATATATATATACATACATATACATACATATACACACCCGATTCTCTTTTTACACGGATTTTTTTTTTTTACACAGTTTTGAAATAACATGGTCCTAGAAAAGGAACCTATTATTTTTTTGCACTATTTGTTATTTTACTTTAACATGGTTTAAAAATCTAAAGAGAATTTAAAAAAATATTACGTTGCATTGTAGCTTATATTGCGTGCAATGTTATCAGCGGGTGTCGCCCGTGTTGTGGCGATTTTGCTTTGTTTA
>OU015499.1:40021183-40086183 GCA_907164885.2 Dolomedes plantarius | reverse complement strand
TGAAAATAATGGATTCAAAATTTCAAAAATTCATCTAATGACGGATTGAGTTTAAATAAAAAAAGAACATGAGAAAATTTATTTTTCTGTCTGCAGCCTTTCATGATATTAAAAGCAGAACTTCATTTCATGGCTTGAGCAGAGAAAAATTCAAAAAGAAATATTTTATAGTTTGCAGACATTCAAGATAGTGCAAGTATAATGTATAAATGTAGGTATGTATGTATATATATATATATATATATATATATATATATATATATATATATATATATATATATATATATATATATATATATATATATATATATATAGCAATCCTGTAACTGACTGACTGACTGACTGACTGACAGATAACGCACAGACCGAACCATGGACCTAAAGGGCTAAAATTTTGCATGGCAATTCTTCTTAAAGTGTAGGGGTGCACTAAGAGAGGTTTTTGAAAAATTCTTAGATTTTTTTAAATTAAATTTTTAAGCTGTTTTTCTAACATTCTTTTAAGTTTGCATTTAAAATAATAATTCGAGGGCTATAAAATTTATATCACGAGAAAGATCATAAAAATTCCTTTAAAAGGAAATCTTTTTCGAATCTTTACCTCAATTTTCTGATATTTTCGGTGAATTTTTAAAGATTAATTTTTAGAATTTAATTTATTGAATGCTTATAACGTGGTTTCTTTTGTTTTTGTGATACTTTAAACTAATTTTTCGTCGCGTGCATAACAACGAAATAGACAAAAAAAAAATTTCTCTTATATTGACTTTTTTGTCTTTATTGGAAGTATTTAATGCATTCCTTGCTTTAGCTAAGTAACAGTAGCATTCACTAATTGGCAATTCACCTTTTAGTTTCTATTTGTTCTCATTGTCAGGAGAGAAAAAAGTAAATGTTGAAGATCAAGAGAAAGAAATTGGATTTTGGTGTTTGTAATTAGCTTGTAGTGTGAGAAAATTTCTTAAAAGATAAATTTTTAATTTTGTAGCAATGGTGTTGTAATAATTGATATTTTTAAGAGGTGTACCATCGCATTCACTCGTCATATGTTTTGTTGAAATATTCAGTTATTTCCTGTTGAATTTTATTTTTGGAGTCCCATATGCAGATATAAATTTGGTAAATGTTGTTGTAATATTTCCTTTGTTTTGTTTTGTCTTTCTTAGTATTCTTAAACAGAAAACAAGTTTAGTGTTTTTTTTATAACGTAAAGAATATTATAAAGAAGGCAAAGTAAGTTTATTATTAAGGCTGCGTTAATATCCATTGGTTTTCCTTTTGAGAAAAATGTTTGAATTATTATTCATACAAGTATATCCTAAAATTTCTTTTAGAGGTACTTAGGAATTCGTAATAAGTGCTTATTTACTTATTAAGGATGCTTATAATTATTAAGTACTTATTATCCGCAATAAATACTTATAAGAATTTTAGGCAAGAAAAGAAAACGGGGGGGGGATGTTAAAGAGCTGTGGATAGTATAAACACAGTAGTTATAATATATTTAATAAATAAAGTGACAGTGCTTTAAATATGCGTATTTTCTCCATTAAGTAAAGACAACTGCAAAATCTATTGCCTGTATCCAAAATATTCATTTTTGAATGCACTAGAAAGTCTATATTTTCCATCCCGTTAATTCCAATTTCCTTTCTGGTAATGTTCAGAAAATATTTCATCGAATGAAATATTCAAATAATTTCTCTATTTTAATCAACTCCTATGGCCAATTTCTGCGTTAATGCAGTCATTGCTTTTTTTAAACCATTAATTTTTTTCCTAACAGTAAAAGAAGCATTATCAAAATCTGGAGGTTTAGCAGAAATTCGTGCTAAGATTTGAGATTCTGTCCTGTTAATTCCAACTGAATTTCTGGCAATGTTCACAAAATATTTCATTGAATAAAATATCCTAATAATTCCTGCAGTTTAATATGTTCACAAAATATTTCATTGAATAAAATATCCTAATAATTCTTCCAGTTTAATCAACACCTACAGCCAATTTTTGCCTTAATGCAGTCATTGCTATTTTTAACCAATATTTATTATTTTTCAACAGCATTATTAAAATCTGAAGTTTTAGCGGAAATTCGTGCTAAGATCCGAGATTCTGTCCTGTTAATTCCAACTTAATTTCTTGTAATGTTCCCAAAATATTTCATTGAATAAAATATCCCAATAATATCTCCAATTTAATCAACTCCTACAGACAATTTCAGCCTTAATGCGGTCATTGCTATTATTAACTTTTATTTATTTTTTTCAACAGTAAAAGAGGCATTATTAAAATTTGGAGGTTTAGCGGAAATTCATTTTAAGATTCAAAATTCTGTCCTGCTAATACCAACTTAATTTCTGTTAATGTTCAGGAAATATTTCATTGAATAAAATATCCTACTATTTCTCCAATTTAATCAACACCAATAGGCAATTTATGTCTTAATGCAGTCATTGCTTTTATAATCATTACTTTTTTCCTGCAGTAAAAGAGGCATTATTAAAATCTGGAGGTATAGAGGAAATTCGTGCTATGATACAAGATGAAATATTGACTTCTAGGACTAAATATCCTTGATGTTGTCTAGAATTCGAAAAATACTAAAGTAATTATCCTTTTACATAAACATTTAGACTCTTGTCAAAACAAGGTTTCTTATTACCTCAATCTCCACTGATTGCAGGAACTAGTAATCAAATGTTATGCAAGGGAAATAGGATGTATTTTATGTTAATTTGAAGTTCGAATGAGCTTTATTTGAATTTCGAAATGATATTTCCCCGTAAATATCCCCATCATAATCATAGCCTTTGGATACGTTTAGAAACTCTCCTATGGGACTAAAAAATGACCCATTTCCCAAATGCTTAGCTACAATTAATGCGTATAAAGCATTATTTATCATATTATAATCACATATACGACCTTGTTACTTCGATTAGTACCATACGTTTTCAAGCGCATAAGACATAAAAAGTAATTGCCGAAGAATTTAGTAATTTTCGCTGAAAAGACTTGTGGTTTTTCTTAATTATTGTCTACATTTAGGGCGTTTTTTTTATCTCAATCTCCAAAGTTATAATTTATCGGCATAAATACTTTTGTCTCATTTGTTTAAAAAAACACTTATTACAGGCAAAATCCTAAGAATGTATAAGGATATTCAAACTACAGAAAAACAAATGCTTTATCACTGTTCAAACGGAGATTTTAAACTAAAAATTAAGGCCTGTTTTAGAACTTGTTTATATTTGGTATAAAATCATATATTAATTCTATCAAAAACACAAAACTCAAGATTTTTAACGTAGGATTACGTTCCTCCATAGCGGTCCTGAGGAAAGGAAAATTTCAAACGCTAAAACTGTCCGTCCGCCCGTCCTCGCGAGTTAGAATTTTGGCAGCGCGGCAAACCCAGTCTGTATTGCTTCGACAAGCAGTAAACAGTTAAAGAGAGAAGCACCAAAATGCGTTAAAATTTTGACATACATATATATATATATATATATATATATATATATATATATATATATATATATATATATATATACATATATATATATATATATATATATAGATATAGATATAGATATAGATAGATAGATAGATAGATAGATAGATACATATATACATAACACATACATACATATATACATACAAAAGAGGCAAACAACGATAAGTAATCTTACGTTAATAACCCGCGGTAGTTTCGTTAGAAGAGACTCCCTGAAATTTTTTTAGTACTATTATGGTCTTTTCAAATTATTATCTATATATTAGGCGTTTTTATCTGAGCTACAAAGTTGTAATTTATTTGCATTAATGCTTTTGTCCCATTTGTTTAAAAAAAAAACTTAACACAGAAAAAAAAAAGATCTAACCAAAAGGATAATGTTATTCTAACTTCAACCAAACAAATGTTTTAACACAGCCTCAACGGAGATCATGAGCTAAATATTAAGAACTTTTTATGGAATGAACTGTAAATTAAATTTTGAACACTGATAAAAAAAAATCTGCTTTATTTTCGCATGATTGAAGTACATAGCTAACGGTCTCTAGTCAACTTCCGAAGTGAAAAAAAATAGCGAGAATAAGCTTTTTAAGGGGACCATCAACCTTGTTTTTCTTTAATTTCCAATACTTTGCTCTATATACCACATGAGTATAATTAATATTATTTTCTACTACACTGAAGATACTTAGAATTCACAAATAAGTATTTTGTGGAAGACATGTTTATCAAAAATTCTTCAAAAATTCTAGAATTTTTCAAAATGCTCCATTCGCGTTTATTTTCTTCTGATTTATTCCAAATTTCTCGCCATTGTTAATGGAAGTATTTGCCACTAAACAGTGCATAATTCTCTGAAATCATAAATATTTTTTCATTTTTATAGACAATAAAATAAAGTAAAAATATGCAAATACTTAAAAAAATAACAGGCAGAATAGAAAAATAAATATTTAAGACTTGAGATTGATACAAAAAAAAATAAATGCACAATTATAAGTATATTCATATAGTAAACTTATAATAAAAACTTAAAGATTTTAACTGATATGGAATGCACATGGAGCATTTTGAAAAAAGTTAGAAATTTTGAAAAACATTTTGAAAACAAGCATTATTTTCCCCAAAATTCTTTATTTTGAACTCTAATGGTTTTCAATGTAGTAAAAAAGAAAATTATTCTCATTCTGTATATAGCATTAAAAATTTTAAATTTAATAATTTCGAGGTTGAAGGTCCTTTGTCCCCTTAAGACAATAATGCTTTTTGTTCGAAAATAAACTACTTCCCAAGTCATAAAAGATATGGATTTTCGCTTCGATGAACTGTAAGAATAAATTAATGAACACTGAAAACAAGAAATCTGCTTTTATTTTTGCGTGATTGTGTTGTTGTTTCTAATGTCCGGAATTTATTCGAGACTATATCCATATAGCTTAACGGGTTGAAGGGAGCGGCTCCGGTTTTATAATGGCACCACAAGGGTATGAGTCCGACTAAGCCAGGTGCTACCGTAATTTCAACCAAGCACTCCCAGGGGCGGCATCTGGGGGTACATATGGGGGGTCGTACCTGTACTTTCCCCCACCCTCTCTGACCTGATAAGGCGTCCACACACATGCAGAATTGCTGAGAATTCTGCGGGGAAAACAGTTATATGGGGCAGAGCGCTCTGCAGCGATCCCTCGTCAGAGCGGTTTTTTCACAGTTCATCAAAGAGACACGAGGAACCTTGGGGGGGGGTTCTAAATGGGGGGAATGTCTGAAAGACAGTCTAGTTTTCATTCACACATCGCTTTGGAATTGCAGGAGAGAGAAGCGTAACTAATCGACCCCAAAATGGGTCAAGAGGAGTCGGGGGTGTTTACTGCATATGTGCTCTGTTTATATGTGGATGCACCATAATAGAGGGACTTTCCTGTCTACGGATTTAACGTGCCCTTATCCGGCCTAGACACGGAGGTATTTAATAATGGCGCTTAATAAATTCGATTTAATAAATTCGATCCGAGTACCCTCAACTGAGTACTTTTTGGGGGAGTACCCTCGATCCGAGTACTTTTTTTGGGGAGGGGGGCACGAATTGAATTCAGTTAATGTCCTCCTTAGCGCACTGACTTCCTGATGTTCCTTAAAATATGAAATATTATGATTTTTTTTAGTTAACTAACAATAGAATTGATGTTTGAGTAGTATTCAAAAGTTATACGATAAGAAAAATAAATATAATATAAATAAAATGAGAAAAAATATAGCATCGAATTTTTGTTATGGGTCATATCATTGTTAAAAACTATGTTTAGGCTAAAGACATGTTCGGAATCTTCAGTTTCCCAGTTTGAAAAGCGGGAAAAAAACAACTTTCTTAAAAGTTTTCTACAATTTTCCGATTTTAACTGAACTTTTTAACGTTTTAATTTATTTCAAGTTAAGTTGGGGGGAGGCACGTGCCCCCTATGACTCCCGACGTTACGCCTATGCCCTCAGCACCGAAAGCCGACTCGCTACCATTAGACTACCTCGAGCCCTTGTATAATTCTAAAGTAGCCAACGGTTTTCCACCAAATTTCTAAATTTAAAAAAAGCATAGCCATAGAATAGGCTTTTTTAAAACAGTGGAACAAAAGTAAAGACTATTCCAAGCTCTACAACAAAAAAGAGACGTTTTAGGAGCGCCGTTTAGGTTATAAAGATCATTTCAAGGCCTTGGTAAGAACTTTGATAAGGTATCATCTTTTAAATATCCTATATTTAATACATCCAAATCGATTTCTCTCTTTAAGAGGTATTTAAACCCCTTTCTTTATCTTTCTAGACCTGAAACAAGATGTCATCATATGAAGTAGACCCCAAAATTCACATTGTATCAAACAACTCGAAATTCTCTACATTAAAATCTTTCAATAACTGTATGAACATTCATTTATAGTAGCTATGATGTTTAGTCATTTCAAGAAATTTTTTTCCTGCCTCATAAAGTGACCGTGATAAATACAATACAAAAAGAGTTCAATTCTTACCCATGCCGTCCTTTTAACTTAACTGGATTACATATGAAAATCCATCAAATCCATAAAGTGCAACTATAATTGACTATAACTGCACTCATATTTATATGCAAGCTACCGATTTGAGCTTAATTAAAAATTAATAGACTTTGAAAAGCATTTTGAAAAACCTCTTGTGTTAGCCTCGATTTTTATTTTAAAATGGCACAAGAATGAATAAGGACTATAAATTTTTAAATTATATCTTATGGCACCTTCCGAAGCTAAAATAACAAACAAGTCAAAATAAGGAAATCTAATCATTCATATAATTATTAGATGTTCTCTTATTTTTTTCTTAACAACTCATTAACAATTCCATCGACTCAACATTCACGCAGTTAAAATGATTTAGTTAAAATATATCCGGAAAGAAACATTAATAAAGTGTAGAATATTTCAACAAAATATCTATAGCAGATTCAAAGTCCAACTTGATTAATGAAAAAATACTAAATAATATGAATTGCGTTATTTCTCTGACTGAAGCGTACATAACTGTTGCGTTATTTATCTCTACTGAAGCGTAACTTACATCAAAACAAATACAAAAAACAGATTTTTTAAAAAAAAATTAATCATCAATGTTACTCATAACAGCCCGCATTTTCCTGTTACTATCAATTCACTGTTGAAACAGCACACTTTTAAAATTATCGAAAGGAATAAAAATCAGAAAGTAAATAAATCAGACAACAAAAGAAATTTCTCTATGACATGCGGAAATAATGCACAGGAATTTGTGGAAAATCCTGGTTTTAAACTCGCTTACTAATTACTCGGGCATTTATTCTATACCGATATAACAAACAATCAAATTCATAAAACACGCAAAAGGAAAAAAGAAAGTTAATTACATATCGGAGAAATAATTACACTTTTAGATAACATTTAAGCAATTTCCGATTAGCATAAAGGGAAATAAGAGAAAATATGGAATAGCCCGGGTTACTCGCACACATAGCACGATCATGTACTAAAATATCACGTTATCAAATTCAGGAAATTCACAGAAATAAAATTATAATTATACTTTTTCATCACATTTCAAGCAGCCATTTGCCATAAACTTGTTATCATAACGCAAAAGAGAAAATGTGGAATAGCCGGAATACTCATACGTAAGACATCATACTGAACTAAAATATCACGCTATCAAATTCAAGAAATCCATAAAAGGAAAAAAAGAAAGCAAATCACACGTACGATAAGTGATTAACACTTTTTAGCACATTTCAAACAACCATTTGCCACAAACTTGTAATCATAACGCAAAAGAGAAAATATTGAATAGCCCAAAATACTCGTACGTAACACACGTACATGTATACGTATCACACTGAACTAAAATATTACTGTCAAATTCAATAAATCCAGAAAACTAAAAAAAGAAATCAAATCCCACATACGACAAATAATTAACACCTTTTAGCTCATTTAAAACAACCATTTGCGGCAAACTTGTAAGCATAACGCAAAAGAGAAAATATAGAATAGCCCAAAATACTCGCACGTAAAATATCACATTGAACTAAAATATCACTATAAAATTCAATAATTACAGAAAAGGGAAAAAAGAAAACAAATCACGTACGGCAAATAATTAACACTTTTTAGCTCATTTCAAGCAAACATTTACCACAAATTTGTAATCATAACGCAAAAGAGAAAATATTGAATAGTCCAAAATACTCATACGCAACACACGTACATGTATACGTATCACATTGAACTAAAATATCACTGTCAAATTCAATAAATCCAGAAAAGGAAAAAAGAAATCAAATCACACGTACGCCAAAAATTAACACCTTTTAGCTCATTTAAAACAACCATTTGCGGCAAAGTTGTAATCACAACGCAAAAGAGAAAATATTGAATGCCCAAAATACTCGCACGTAAAATATCACACTGAACTAAAATATCACTGTCAAATTCAATAAATCCAGAAAAGGAAAAAAAGAACGCAAATCACACATACGACAAATAATTAACCCCTTTTAGCTCATTTCAAACAACCATTTACCACAAACTTGTAATCATACTGCAAAAGAGAAAATACGAAATAGCCCGAATACTCATAAGTAAGGCATCATACTGAACTAAAATATCCTTCTATCAAACTCAAGAAATCTGGAAAAGGAAAAAAGAAAGCTAATCACACATGTGGCAAATAATTAATACTTTTTATCTCATTTCAAGCAATCACTTGCCACTAACTTGTAAGCGTAACGGAAAACAAAAGAAAATATCAAACACCCCGGATTATTCGCGTGTAAGGCATCATCCTGTACTAAAAAATTCCAGCTATTAAATTCAAGCAATTCATATAAGGATAAAAAGAAAGCTAATCACACATGCGACAAATAATTAACTCTTTTTTAACTCATTTCAAGCAACCATTTGACAACAAACTTGTATTGATAAGGCAGAAAAAAAGAAAATGCCAAATAGCCCAGATAACTCGTATAAAAGGCATCCTCCTGTACTAAATTCCTCCTGTTTACTTTCATTCACAAAATTGATTCAATATATAGAAGTGCCAACTTACAAAGAAACTGATGAAGAACCTCATCGTAATTTCGTTAGATAATGTTCTCCGTAAATAGCAACAATTTAAAAACTCTACACCCCTTCACCATAAACCCGAAAAAACACAATAAAATAAGCAAATTTTTAAACCGTCGTTTAAGAATTCTATTTGTACTAGAAAGTATATTCAAAGGAAAAATTTAACCAAAAAATCCTATAATTTTTCTGTCACTATAATGATCATTATTAAGTTCCATAACATTGTCTACTATCATTCACAAAATTCATTCAATATATAAAATTGCCAACTTACGAAGAAACTGATGAAGAACCTCATCGTAATTTCGTTAGATAACGTTCTCCGTAAACAGCAACAGAATCCCAAGTTCCAAGTCTCACCTGAGGTCAATCTTATCCCACGCGAAAAATGTTACAGCTTTATATACCCCAAATTCTTCCTTTCCCGCCCGGTGGCAATCCGAACTCTGACGTCAGTGGATGCCAGAGGTCATTGGATGAGCAAGAGGTATGTGACAGGAAAGATTAGGGGAGAGGAGGGGGAGGGTTTATCGCACCCCGAAATTCAGGTTCGGCATTGGTCCTTGACGTCAGGATTGGCAAAAACATGAGATTTCTTAAAGAAAATTTCCTGCCTGGGGTTGTGCAGCAGAAGATAAGTTGGCGATGTTGACAGCCTCTTTTCATGAATGGTACGTGAGGCACCTGCCCTTATGCAGAATCTCCCCACACGGCAAATTCCGACATGTATACACTATAAAGCAGTCTGTTGCTTTCGCCAAACACAATATGATTTTTAAATGCACATAGCCAGAGCCCTAACTAGGCAAGTGCAATATCGGCAACGCAACGGGTCCGTAGAAAAACAAGGGATGTAACAGCCCTGACGAAAAATTCATACATGTTTTCAAAATTCGCGAAATAGTTTACAAATATTTATTATTATCTCTTTGAATTTCCAGTTTTGTTTCAATTTATTAAACACGTACGTACACGCTATGTCTTAAACAGTGTCCTTAATTTATTTTTTTTTTATTTTTTTTGCTAAAACTCAATTCCTTGTTTCTCTTATTTTCCTTATTTTCCTTATTTTTCCCTAAAATAAAAAAAAACACGTTTCAGTCTTTAAGAAAATGTATATGTCAATATATAGTCAGTAAATGGGTTGCGTGCCTGGCGCTTGTAACATTTTTAGATTTTTGGGGTAAAATTTAATATCAACCAATATATTTGCTTGCATTTAAAAGTGTTTATATTCATACAATCAAATTTCATTCTCATCTTAATGCATAATATGTCTTAATGGGACATTGTTAGATTTTTTCTGTAAAATTTTACGTTTTCCAATATATCCGCTGGTATTAAAAAATGTTTTTATTCATATAATCAAATTCCATTCTTATCTTAATGTATAATTATGTCTTAATGTGATTTTTATTTTTTTGGTAGTAATTTTACGTTAACCAATATATCTCTGGTATTAAAAAGCGTTTTTATTCAGAATATTAAATTTCATTCTCATCTTAATGTATAATTGTGTTACTGTGGTTTTTAGATTTTTCGAGGTAATTTTACATTAACCAGTATATCTCTGGTATTAAAAAATGTTTTATCCAGATAATTAAATTTCATTCTCATCTTAATGCATAATTATGTCTGAATGTGGCCATTTTAGATTTCTGCGGTAAAATTTTACACTAACCAATATATCTCCTGATGCTAAAAAGTGTTTTTATTCAAAATATTAAATTTCATTCTCATTTTAGTGTATAATTATGTCTGAATGTGACATTTTTAGATTTCTGTGGTAAAATTTTGCATTAACAAACACATCTTCTGGTACTGAAAAGTGTTTTTATTCATATAATCAACTTCCATTCTTATCTTAATGTATAATTATGTCTTAATGTGATTTTTATTTTTTGGTAGTAATTTTACGTTAACCAATATATCTCTGGTATTAAAAAGCGTTTTTATTCAGAATATTAAATTTCATTCTCATCTTAATGTATAATTGTGTTACTGTGGTTTTTAGATTTTTCGAGGTAATTTTACATTAACCAATATCTCTGGTATTAAAAAATGTTTTATCCAGAGAATTAAATTTCATTCTCATCTTAATGCATAATTATGTCTGAATGTGGCCATTTTAGATTTCTGCGGTAAAATTTTGCACTAACCAATATATCTCCTGATGCTAAAAAGTGTTTTTATTCAGAATATTAAATTTCATTCTCATTTTAGTGTATAATTATGTCTGAACGTGACATTTTTAGATTTCTGTGGTAAAATTTTACATTAACAAACACATCTTCTGGTACTGAAAAGTGTTTTAATTCATATAATCAAATTCCATTCTTATCTTAATGTATAATTATGTCTTAATGTGATTTTTATTTTTTGGTAGTAATTTTACGTTAACCAATATATCTCTGGTATTAAAAAACGTTTTTATTCAGAATATTAAATTTCATTCTCATCTTAATGTATAATTGTGTTACTGTGGTTTTTAGATTTTTCGAGGTAATTTTACATTAACCAGTATATCTCTGGTATTTAAAAGTGTTTTATCCAGAGAATTAAATTTCATTCTCATCTTAATGCATAATTATGTCTGAATTTGTCCATTTTAGATTTCTGAGGTAAAATTTTACACTAACCAATATATCTCCTGATCTTAAAAAGTGTTTTTATTCAGAATATTAAATTTCATTCTCATTTTAGTGTATAATTATGTCTGAATGTGACATTTTTAGATTTCTGTGGTAAAATTTTACATTAACAAACACATCTTCTGGTACTGAAAAGTGTTTTTATTCATATTATCAAATTTCATTCTCATCTTAATGTATAATTATGTCTTACTGTGATTTTTAGATTTCTGCGGTAAAATTTTACATTAACCAATATATCTCCTGATGTTAAAAAATGTTTTTATTCAGAATATTAAATTTCATACTCATTTTAGTGTACAATTGTGTCTGTATGTGACATTTTTAGATTTTTATGGTAAATTTTTACATTAGCCAATATATCTGCTGGAATAAAAATGTGATTTTTTTCGAATTATGCAATTTTATTCTCATCTTGTGTAAATTTCTTTTAATAACAAAAAATTCCTTTTTAACAAAAAAAAAATTCAGAACCTGTCCTCTTCTTATAAACAATATTTTTTGTTTTTTTAACAATTTCCTATTCTTTTCTATATTTTTTTTAAAAATATCGACTTTTTCAAAATAAATTTCCTCCTTTCCCAATTTTTTTGTCACGAAAATCCGTAATTATTTGCAAAAAATTCCCCATTATTTTCCTGTTTCCGGCAAAATTTCTCGTAAGATCCCGGCCGTATCTTTCTATTCAATTGGAATCTCCATTTTTCGTCCAAAATAGATATAACGTTTGCATGGCTTATTCTACAACTGAATATCTCAAAAACTTAGACAAACCTACAGTGGCTCCCAAAAGTGTTCGTAAACTTACGATTTTCAATGGAATAGGGGTCTATCCATTAATTAAAATGAATATTTCAGAATGGGTATTTAATAATAAGGTCTATAATCTATTCTTAACAAAACTACATGAAATATTTTGAAAACATAGTAAAACTTTATTTTTAAGAAACCAGTGATCAAAAAGTAACGAAAACTTTATCTCACAAAAGTCATCGTATACTTGTAAAAAATCGCTACACATTAGTAAATATTCTAATTTTTCGTTACATTAATATTTAGTAGGATATCCTTTAGCATCTACAGCAGCTTTTAAATGTCTGGGAATAGATTGCACTAGTTCTTTTGTAATTTCTGCATCAATGTTCATCCCTTCTTCAATCATAATTGTTTTTAGTTCGCTTTTCGTGTGAATGTGTACTCGAACCTCCAGTTCTCTCCAAATATGTTCTATTGGGTTTAAATCTGGCGATTGGGGTGGTGTTTTCAAAACTTATAGACAATTTTAGAGACACCAGAGGCGAATGTTGAGAGCCGTGTGCTTAGGATCGTATCGTGATAAAAAAACAAAGTTGTTTCCAATACCAAAATTTTGAGCTGATAATTTTAAACTGTCTCTTAAAATATTTATATAAACAGCATGATTAATTGTGCAATCAATAAATACCAAATTACCTAGTCCTGATGCTGACATGCACCCCCACACAAGGACATCTCCACCGCCATGCTTAACTATTCCTACTAAGTTCTTGGGATTAAGTTCCTCATTTTCTCTTCTCCATACAATTATGTGCCCATCGGAACCAAAAATGTTAAACTTGCTTTCATCGGTATATAAGACATTATTCCAATACGTTTGGGGCTTATTTATCATTGAATGTGCGAAGGAAAGACTAGGCTTTCTGTTTTTCTCACTCACAAAAATTTTCTACGGGCAGAACGCCCAGCTGCTCTGAGAACTCGTCGAACAGTTTCAGGTGAAATTGAAGTAGAAAATGTTTCATTAAATTCTGCAGAAACTTTTACAGCACTCAAACGTGAATTTTTCGCAAATTTTCTAATTATAAATCTCTGATCACGTTTTGTTAACTTTGCCGGACGACCTTTTCTTACCTTGCTTTCGATCCGATTTTCTTCTTTAAAGCGTTTCATCACATACTGCACAGTAGAATGGGTTAAATTAAGTAATTTGGCAATATTCCGAACTGATTTACCACTACTATGATGAAAAATAATCAATTTTCGAATGCTGTTTGTTGTTTCTTTACGATTTCGAGCCATTTTTAAATAATAAAAGGAGTAGGAAAGCAAAAATTAAAGCCAAACGATAATTTAAATACCACCATAATTCAAAAATAAAAATAAAGCCCCAGACGATAATCTTAATTATGAATTTATCCGAAAATATTTCAGTGTACGATGACTTTTGTGAGATAAAGTTTTTGTTACTTTTTGATTACTGGTTTCTTAAAAATAAAGTTTCACTATGTTTTTAAAATATTTCATGTAGTTTTGTTAAGAATAGATTATAGATCTTATTATTAAATACCCATTTTGAAATATTCATTTTAATTAATGGATAGACCCCTATTTCATTTAAAATCGTAAGTGTACGATCACTTTTGGGAGTCACTGTATATATCTGGCTCAGTTCGTGAGATATTATTTAACTTATGTGACAAAAAATCCGTTAAGAAGTATAAAAAGAGTTACAAAATAAAAAATTATTTCTGTTTCAAAATCTAGTGTAGAAATGCGAATGAAATGTTTTTGTATATTTTATCGAACTATAATTTGATTTTGAAGATATTGAGATTTAAAAATTTTAGAAATAGATTTAGGAGAGAAAAAATGTTGGATATATATATATTAATTATTGACAATTTTATTGATTTTCATATTTGTATGAATAGGGAAAACAAACTCTTGGACTGCGGGACATCTTGGCTCACTGGGCCAACATGCCCCGGATTAAATAGGCCAACTTGCCCCATATCGCCATTTTGGTTTTCGATCGTTGTATCAAATATTCTGTTCATATTTTTTCAAATAGGTAGGTAGAAAATAAACTCTGAACAACATTCTTTTAGATAGCTGTTCACCTATGTGAAACTTTAATTTAGAAAAAAAAACAGAAACGATTATTTGTAAGTGCGAAAAAACACTTACCTCAGTAAAAATTTGAAAATTTGAAGTGGCTTTCGTTTGACTGCTTCTTCGCTGCTGACATTGGTATGGATAAAAGGAAACGTGTTAAGACACACGTACTTTAGCTGGTAACGCAATCTACCGGATAGTTTGTAAAATATCGCGGATGGGCCAACGTGCACCTATGGCCAACATGCCCCGGTCTCCCCTACATATTTAAAACTTTGACCTGGTAGCAACTCTATTGTGATTGCTTCGCGTTATATATTCAAAAATTGCTCTGAGAATAATGACCCTAACAGTTTCAAAATTAATTTGTTTGAAAAATAAGGTCTACCTCAAATTACCTTTATCAACGCATTGACATTACAGACTCATCTGTGTAACATAAAAACCATATGGTTTTATAAGGGTGGCCCAAATGAAAGTGACACTTTTATCTTTATGTAATGGTTCATTGGTTGGAGTATGTGAACTACATATCCTCTACACCAGGGGTCGGCAACGCGGTGCCCGCGAAACAATTTCAAAGTGCCCGTCGTTCAGATATCTAAATTTTAGATATTTGAACAACAAACGGTCGTAGTTGTAATGAATAATTTTAGTAAAAAAAATTGAAAGTTATGAAACCGTAAAAATCAAAAACTGAGCAGTATGTTCTTTCGACAGCATCGCTCTCCCCTGGCTTTGTGTCAGCTTCGTTTTCCTGCTCTGCAAGTGAATTATCTTTGCACGTCGACATATGCTTGTGAATCTTTGTTTTCCAATATGAAATACTTAAAATAAAAGTTATAAAGAATTAGCACTTCTACCCTAATTTGGGTGTATATAATTTGAAGTGGCACTCTAATGAATTAGATTCAAACACAGTTCTAAGTTAATTAAAATATTTATTTCACAGTGACACATATTACTCTGTTTTCAACATAAGCATGCGTACTACTAGTACGAGCTATATAAACATTAATGCAGAGCAATACAATTCAATATATATATTCTGGTATAACTACTACACATGCAATGAAAGATACAACTTGAGATACTCACAGATTCTACAGAAAGTCGACCAGCAATGCTGCTTCGTAAACTTTGGACCTACCAATCTCTCGCGTAGGTTAGCATCAACCTAGCTCCTCCCTCAACACTTCCTTTCACTTCCTTTCATCTTCTCTCACTTCGTTTCTTTAATCTAGCTGCTTGGTATTTATACCAACCGCGTGTGCCTTGAAATTAGCATACCTCAAGCGGCTTCTTTAATTTATTCACTTAAAAGTTCGATTCTTGTGAATCGAATCTTATGTAAACCTTACAAAGTATCAATCAAGCTTCACTGACACCCACTTGGACAAATACCTGAGAACTGAGAATTCAACTTACATGCCACATTACACCCAGTTAGCAGCAGATTTGCAATGTCAAATATAGCATTAATTATCAGTTTTAAGATTGTTTGGTTTACATTCAAATTTGAATTTATGTATTAAAAGTTTATGTCACATTAATATTTTCGTGTTTAAATATTAACCCCTCCCCTCCCATCCTTTTCATCCCGCCGAACTTCTGCATTTCTGAAATATGCCCTTATAGTGAAAAAGGTTGCCCACCCCTTCACATAGTCGCCGCATCGATTCAAGCAAGTGTCCCAACGCTCACTAGATTTTTGATACCTTGAACATCTGAGATTGTCGGCAGAACTACTCTTGAACTACGTCCCGGAGATCTGCATCGTCAGGAAACCCCTTGAAAGTCTTTTTCAGCGGGCCGAAGATGGGATAGTCGCAGATGTGGTAGATGAGCTAATGACAGGTCGGGGCTATAGGTCAGTGGTTCCCAACCTTGGGTACGCGTACCAGTACCGGTACGCGGACAAGCAGCTACCGGTACAAGAATGATTTTACAATTTAAAACAAAAATCTATTAGAAATCTGTATTACAAAAAAAAAGAGAAAAGAAATGACTATAATAACTAATAATCCATACGTTTTAATATTTTAGTTTGGAATTTCTTATCCATTGTTTGTGTTGTAATACTTTATTGGAATTTACCTAAAGAAAAGATGCCGTCTGCACCTGAATATGTTATCTATGACCGCCCCATAAAAAGTTGGCACTCGCCTGAATATTATAACTGTGTCTGTAACTGTGTTTGCGAATTATAACTGTGTCTGAGAAGTTTCTTTCCAAGCAGTAAAAATTTTTAATGCCATTTGCGACCACATATTTATGTGAAAAAGGATTTTCTGCAATGATTGCGATGAAAGCCAAACCTAGAGCTTTGCTGGACATTGAATCGGATCTTCGCCTTAAACTGATAAACATTGAGCCCGATATTACTTCTTTAGTTAATAATAAACAGGCCCAACCTTCTCACTAACTATATATGTTTTAAAGTTATTATTATATTTTATGTATATGTTTAGCAATAAAAATATATCCCAAGTTACTTGTCTTTATTACAAATGTTCTCCATTGCATTTTATTCCCCATTTCAAAATTTTTGGTCTACCGGTACGTCATCAAATTGTTTACAACGTACAGGTGCGGTACTATAAAAAGGTTGGGAACTCCTGCTATAGGGGGTTGGTCGAGAATCTCCCACCAGGAGCGTCGCAGCAAATTTTGTCCACGGCAGTCGGTTCCATGGTGATGGCGAAACGTGCTGTAGCTGGTCTCGACATGTCCCGTACAAACACGCCCTTTACGAAATTCCCTTTACCATCTGAATACTGTGCATTGTGACAGACACTCATGCCTTTATACGTCCCTCATACGACGATAAATTTCGGCTTCCCTAACACCTGCCGTCAAAAATTGAACAACCACTTCCTGGGTTTGTTTGGGCGAATCCAGGTCCCGACCGTACGTAAAAGGCGTTCAAAGAACACACTGACACTTTCCGACGAAAGCAGCTTTGTTTTGTAATAATAAACATCATCTTCCCGCCGCAAACACAAAGCTCTTGGAATTTAACCACTACCGCTAAAACAAAAGCCTCCCTTTCTTTTGGGCCATTCTTATAGTTTGTAATATCGCTCAATTATCTTGCAGTATTTTTTTTTCAGAAAATGTATCGGCATTATTTATGAAAATAAATATTAAGCTAGGTGTTTCTAAACTGAGAGCTTTATTCAACCCTCTTATAAATGCCTCTTAACTACGGATGCAATGAAAAGTGTTCTCTATTTATGACATCATATGCAATGATTATGGGAAAATCATGTAAATTTTTTGCTTTACAAATATCATTGTAGCACCTCTCATATAAAATGACAGCAAAGAAATGCAATGTTGTTTTTCGTAATTTCAATGCAAAGTTTTTACCATTCACGTTGTTGATGCGAAAAGAATGCATCATTATTACGTCAGAGATATAAAAACATTACATTCCCATTTTTGTAATGTAGCTACAATTTGATACGTTAGCGTAATTACAGATCAAAGTTTGATCTGTTACGTAAAATTGATATCACATCGATCACAAACATTCGGTTTATTTGACATTTTCAATAGGGTAAAGAAAACACATTGAAAGCAAATAACCTCCTCAACCTTACGGGATAGAATCCCAAAAATGTATCCCAAAAATACAGGCCCAAGAGTGCATCTATATATATATATATATATATATATATATATATATATATATATATGTATATATATGTATATATATATATATATACATATATATATATATATATATATATATATATATATCTGAGGCTTGGTACAAGAAGTGCCTAAGTCAGTTTTCTCCATGATGACTTTGTATGCTTATGTCTCCTTTAAAAAATATTATTTTCAATGTAAGAAGTACCCAAGTCTGTCCGATGCTTTAAAGGTGTTTTCCAAACCATTGTACAGACTTGGGTACTTCTTACATTGAAAACAATATTTTTTTAAAGAGACATAAGCAAACAAAGTCCTCTTGGAGAAAACTGACTTAATCACTTCTTGTACCAAGTCACAGATGCTTATAACCCTCTAAACTTTACTCAATAATATACACTCATGGACAAAAAAATTAGCGCACCAAGAAGGAATCGTCAAAATGAAACGAAATTTTACATACGCAATGACTACTTTGATATAAGTAAATGATAAGAAAATCAAAGAAAAAGGATAATTTATTTCAGAGAAAAAGGCAAAAGAACGGAGGAGTTAATACTCCATTGTACCCCCTCTAGCGCGAATGCATGATGCGATACGATCGGGCATTGAGTCATACACGTTCTGTATGATGTCTTGAGACATTTCGTTCCATATTTGCTGTAACCTTGCCTCTAGTTCGTTCAAACTCGTGGGATGCCCAACTCGTCGTCCCAAATGATCACACATATGCTCGATTGGAGACAAATCTGGCGATCGGGCAGGCCAAGGAAGGGTAGTAACAGTGCGGAGACAGTCTTGTGACACCCTTGCCGTATGAGGCCGAGCATTGTCTTGTTGAAAAATGGCTCCTGGGAGCCGTTGCATGAGTGGCAACACATGTGGTTGCAGGATTTCATGAACATACCGCTGGGCTGTCATGGTGCCACGGAACAATACTAGGGGTGACCGTGTATTGTAGGCAATGGCACCCCATACCATCACATCAGCTGTGGGAGCGATGTGTCGCTGTACAGCAAAGGCAGGATTGAAACGTTCACCACGGGCTCTCCACACACGAACACGATTGTCATCACTGCCGAGATTGAATCTGGATTCGTCGCTAAAGACGACCTCGTGCACGGCAAAACTCCAAACGGAGGCGTCGATGGGTGGGCGTCAAGGGCAGCACACGTAATGGGCGCCGCGATACGAACTGTCCTTCAGCCAGGCGCATTCGTATGGTTCGAGAAGACACAGAGGCCCCTAGTGAAGGTGCTACCTGTGCCTGGATGGCGGCCGATGAAGCAGTTGGCTGTACGCGTGCATTTCTTACGATGTGGCGGTCTTCTCGACGACTGGTCTGTCGAGGGCGTCCTGAGCCTGGTCTTCGTGTACATGACATCTTTCGGGTCCACTGGTCCCAACACCTCCTCAAAACACAATCAGAGCGGCCTAATTGACGAGCTACTCGCCTAGCTGACCACCCAGCTTCCATCATTCCGACGATTCTCCCCCTCTCAAACTGCGACAACTGCTTATATTGTCTTCGAACACGGCGTAATGGCATGTCTATATCAGCTCTTCCTTTGTAAATGATTCAGCACACTCAAACAAGCTTTGGTTACCTGTTTTATACTCCACAGAGTACGATGTTCAACGCCCTCTACCGGCTATACGTAATGCGCAATCACGCTGCATTTCTAATCATTTGCATATCTCCCCGACATGTAACTTCATTGCAAGTTTCGTTACGATCCCGCAATTATTTCTTGGTGCGCTAATTTTTTTGTCCATGAGTGTACGTACATATTTAAAAAAATGCATGGGACTTGAAAAGAAACAATTTAGTTACATATTACTTAGAGAAAACAGAAACTTGCGATAATAAAAACCGCTTTCAAAATTTTGAACTGAAGAAAATGTCAAAAATCCTGTGTCAGGTTCCATATGACTCTCTTTAACTGTTGAAAAAAAAAACCTGAAATTTTGCTCTTAATAATTTTCATGTAAAGACATATTGCTTATGAGGGCTTGTAGCGGCCCTGTGATACAGCGCGATGGTTTTCGGATAGAATCCCAGTGTAGCGCCACTTAAAAATGCCTCCGTTTCTGTCGTCCCTTCATGAGGGGTAATGCTGTCCGCCTATATGGTACCCCCATAATAAAATGGACAGCATAGGCGAACGTTTAACGACAAGTGCCTTAAAAAAAAATTGTTTACGAAATTTAGAATTATTTGGAACAAATTTGCAAATTCTTTATACCCACACTAAATATCTATCTTTGTCAGAGGCAGATCAAGCACTTAGAGTGCCCCAAGCGCAACCTACGTTTGAGGCTCCTTTGATATTAGCACTAAGTAATGCTATCAAATCAATTTATTATTTAAGGGGTCCGTGCCACATTTTAAAAAATAATTTATTTATTGAGTTAAAATTTTTATTTTTTTGTGATGGTTAACGGTATAATTTGTAAACAATATCACATCATAAAACTTCTCATAAAGTTTTTAAAGAAATTTAAAATTTAAATATTTTTTAAAGTGGGGTAGTTTAAAATCGTTATAATTCGAAAAATTATTTGTCGAATTTCAAAATTTTTCCATTTAATTAAACAGAAATATATATGATTTAATTTTGATTCAGCATTTTTTAAATATTAATTTTTAAACAAAATTAAAAATATTTAGAGGAATAGAGTTAAAATTTCAAAAAAAGGATGTAACTTATTTTTTAAAAATCATATTTTCAAAAGTAAATATCTTTTTCAAATTTGCTGAATCGAAATTAAAGTAAAATAATTTGAAAAGACATGCTCAAAGTTTGAACCATTTATCTTTAACGGTTCTTGACTTATAACAATTTAAAGACAGGAAATGGTGAAAAAAAAACCTCATGCAGAACAACGCATTTAAAAGTTTAAACAAAGTTGGCTGCTATTAGAATGTTGCCTAACAAAAAATGAATATCTCCTGTTCTAATTAAGATAGAAACATGATTTAAACGTCATTTTAAGCGGAAAAGAACCAGAGGAGGCCAGAGGAGGCCCAACTCGTTACTAGGTAGGTATCCCTAATTCAGTGGCACTTCAGTGTATATTTAAGATACAAAAAGTGGATACACAAAACTGGTAAACTCACAACCCAGAACTTTGCACCCTGAAACAGGCAGCTTTTTTAACCTGAAATATCATTTCGTTTTCTCAGTACACGATATCCAGGTGAGAATGATTTTCCTAATAGTCACCCCTATCTTAAAAAAGCAGAAAGCTTCGGGTTCGATTTCCGGTCCAGACGGACGTATCAGAGGCGAAGAAACAAATTACAAATAATATATAGTGACACAGGTAAGTTGTTATAAGAATGAAACCTTTAATATCCACGAAATTTCCCCAATATACAGTTAAAGTTAGTACAACAAATGTCTACTAGTTATTAGTTATATTTATATCTCCTGACGAAGAGTTCCTTGGAGCACTACCATGCATAACTGCTTCCACTCAGAGTGCAGAAGAGGTAAAATCCGGGAAATTTTTATTGTGTCATACGAATGATATTTTCTCAAATGTAATGTGGCTTTATCACATTTAAAAAATATAGAATCCTTTGTTTTCATCTTGAACTCCAAACTTTATTGTTGGACTACGCATTTATTGTTGAGACACAATAAATGCGATTTTTTCTTGGGACTATTAGTTTTGATGGTGGGACTACAATGACCCAAAAATTTACATCCTTGAGATCGAACACGAAGTGTACAACGCATGGAAAGAATTACGCGTTTTTCCAAACACGTAATTCCTTTCGTTTAATAATATTTTGCGGGCTCCAGGTAGCCATGCGGTAGCGCGCTGGCTTTCAGTGCTGAGGGTGCTCGGATCAAATCCTGACTCACGCCATTAAATACCTTCGTGTCTAGGCCGGATATGGGCACGTTAAATCCGTAGACCGAAAAGTCCGTATATGAGTCCGAGAGAGTGAGAGAGGGTACGATCCCACCAGATGTCGCCTCTGGGGGTGCTCGGTCAGAATTGAGGTGGCAACTAGCTAAAACAGACTCCGATCCTTGTGCTATATAAACCGGAGCCGAACACTTCAGCCCGAAGCCTATGGATGTTTGTAGCCGTTCGAAATCGGCTTTAATCCGTAGGTCCCGGTCTAATTAGCCCTCGTGTAGCAAAAAATGACCGTAGTACTCTAAACCAAACCATTACCGTAAAAGGGGGTGAGAATAGGCCAAAACGGAATTCAGCAAATTAGTGCTCTCTGGTGGCTTGTTATCAAAGCTATTAGTTTTCCCGTTTACCCCGGGCAGCGGTATGTTGGTACAAATCAACAAGTGTTATCACACTCCTCTGATACAATCTTTGTGACTCCCGCAATTTTTTTCAACAATTCACCATTTTATCACTTTGTTGCAACCTGTGAAAAGTACTGGTTCTCGAGGTATGAAGGATTACTTTTATGCACTGGTAAGTAATATATTTTTATTCACTGTAAAATGTAAACAATAGAAATAAACAAAATTTAAAATTCAAGCATAGACTGCTAAATCACTATAACATAAAACATATCCTGCAAAGAAAACATTTTCAATAGAGGATAGCGCAGAAGCTTCATATCCCCATAAGGAAAAAAGCAAATAAATAATCCAACAGAGATAGATAAAAATAATACAAAAATAGACAAAAAACAAACAGAAATCAAGCACTCTGGGCATCCACGCACCAACTGCAAGATTCTGTATAAGTGCCGGAACTGAACCATAAAACAACAGAGGTAACCGACAGGTCTCGTCATCAGGGAGCCTAACCATGTCAGTTACCCCAAGGGGAACTTTCTGAATAGGATGCAGGTAAGCCCAAAAGACATCCCAAGGCCCCGAGTCCCCCAAGGAAGCAATAAGTCAAGAAGAAAATGAAAAGACAAACACAACTTACGGTATGGGCTCAACGCACCTTACATGCAAGCACACAAAAATCCTAATGCAAAATAAAAGATGCGTACACACCCCAATTCCGTAAGTGACGGTTATGGCGAAACAGCAGCCAATTCTATCCTAAAAGTTACGTCATTGTAACATTACTATAGCTCCACTCCCCATTACAGCTTAACCAAATGAAAACGCAAATACTATTCTAAACACCTTTAAAAATTCCTGAGTTTAAATGCCATTTTTTTAAAACTTTTAAATTGCCGAAATTTTTAGGGAAATCGTTTTTTCTTAAGTTTTCCTCGAAAATGCTACATGCCTCCAAAAGAGTGCTTGATTTCTGTTTGTTTTTTGTCTATTTTCGTATTATTTTTATCTATCTCTGTTGGATTATATTTTTATTCACCTACTACATGAAATAAGTTTTCTTGATGGTGTGAGATTCTGCACCCTTTTTTGGTTATTTTGTTTACTGTAACCACATTTTTTTTGTAAACTGAGAAATTATTGACACAACTCTAACTACTAGAATGGCTAGAATCATTGCAATAATTTCTCTATTTAAATTTTTTTAAGGAACATTAATTATCTGTATCAAAAATGTTTTAACAAAGTAACATTTTTTAAAAATCAAGTAACATGGGCTCTCTGCTAGGAAAATTGGGTGATACTGACGACAAGGATGGTGCTACCCATCTGGACAGTCCACCAAGACGAAAAGATCACGATCATTCTCAAGAGGACGAAAAGGAATCAAATACAGAGAATGCAGTTACTGAAGGCGTCACTGCAACCACAGCAGATTTCAGAGTAAATGACTTCGTGGCCGTTTCATGTGAAGGGAGGGTTTAACATGGTCAAATGCGCAGCAATTTTTATGAAATTGGGGAAGCTTATGTTTCCTGTGTGGTAATAAAAGGGCAAATTTTGGATTTGGCCAATTAAAAAGCTATTGAAATTTGTTAATTTTTGAGAAAAAAATAATTTTTTGTTAAAAAAAAACAAGTCAAAATTTACTGGGAGAGTTCTTTCTTCAAAGTAAGAGGTGTGTGAATGTGCCACGACTGAATTCATGACAACTATACAGGAGAAAAGGGGGTGGCCTAATCTCACCCCACTCGGTGGGGAGAGATTGTACCAGATGAAAAAATCACCCCTACCATCCGCAACCACTTAAGGGGGTCCAGGACACAAAATTGTTCGAATTTTCGAAAAAAAATTTATTGCATTAAAAAGTTTTTTGTTCTTTTACGCTTAAAATGACGTTTAAATCATGTTTCTATCTTAACTAGAACAGGATAAATTATTATATTTTTTTTCCAACATTCTAATAGTAACCAATCGTTGTTTAAACCCGTAAGTACGTTTTTCTGCATGATGGGTTTTTTTCCCCATTTCTCAATTTTAAATTGTTATAAGTCAAGAACAGTTAAAGATAGATGGTTGAAACTTGGAACATGTCTTTTTCAACTATTTTACTTTAATTGTAATCCAGCAAATTTGAAAAAAATATTTAATTTTGAAAATATGATTTTTTAAAAATAAGTTACATAAATTTTTTTGTAATTTTTAATCTAAATATTTTTAATTTCTTTAAAAATTAATACTTCAAAAAATGCTGAATCGAAATTAAAACATATATTTCTGTTTAATTAAATGAAAAAGTTTTGAAATTCGACAAATAATATTTCGAATTATAAAGATTTTAAATTGCCTCACTTTTATTAAAAATTTTAAGTTTAAAAATTTTTTTTAAACTTTTTGAGAAATTTTATGATGTGATTTTGTTTACAAATTATATGGTTGACCATCACAAAAAAATTGAAAATTTTAACTCGATAAATAAAAATTTTTTTTAAATGTATCCCGGACCCCCTTAAAATTATTTTCTGCTACGAAATAGAAAGCTGAAATGTGTATCTATCTTTCTGAACTAAGTGCATCTGATTATATTGTTAAATAAAGAAATGGCATAAAAAGACCTCAAAACCTGGCACAATCTCACCCCATTTTTCGGTACCTGGTCTGGAACTTCCAGCCAAGGGGCATTAGAAACTACAACAATAATATTTTGTAGAATAGGTTTATGCTTGTTTGTTTGTTGTCGTGTCTGCGGATAAAAGCAGTATCTGCAGAAGAGGGGGTGCCACTGCCTCAAGTGAGGTAGAAAAGGTCTATATTTGAAACTAGCTGAAAACCCGCACTTCGCTAAGTGTACATTCAAATTAAATACAACGGTCAATGTATGTAAGTAATGCCAATATATATATATATATATATATATATATATATTTATTTATGTGTGTGTATAATAAATGCGACGATTAATGTATGCAATTGTTGCAAATATATATATATATATATATATATATATATATATATATATATATATATATTTATTTATTTATTTATTTATGTGTGTGTATAATAAATGCGACGATTAATGAATACAATTGTTGCAAATATATATATATATAAATCGTAAGAGATATTTTTATAGACAAAATAATGTAGAAGAAAATATTCAAATTAAATCTAATAGGACATACTAAAGAATATAGTACAGTTAATATAGTACAGTTTGAGGAACATATCTTTTACTGCATTTTAATATTTTTTTGGATAATGTCCAATCGTCTGCCGCATTAGCAAGGGAAAATATATTTTTTTGCCTATTTCATTGTTATGGACGTGACGATAAATTTATTTAAAGTGCCAGAAAAAGAAATCACGTGATCAGCATTTGATAAATTAAATTCTAAAATTTAATCTTTAAAAATTCACCAAAAATCAGAAAATGGAGGTAAAGATTCGAAAAAAATTTCATTTTAAAAGAATTTTTAGGATCTTTCTCGTGATATAAATTTCATAACCCTCAAATTATTATTTTAAATGCAAACTTAAAAAAAGTTACTAAAAAAGCTTAAAAATTTAATTTAAAACAATCTCAGAAGAATTTTTCAAAAATCTTTCTTAGTGCACCCCTACACCATAAGAAGAATCGCCATGCAAAATTTCAGCCCTTTAGGTCCAGCGGTTTGGTCTGTGCGTTGTATGTCAGTGAGTCAGTCAGTCAGTCAGTTACGGAACTGTTTTATATATATAGATAAATGAAAAAAAGGTGATTTATATATCAGGACTGTTTTCATTATATTGGTTTACTGATATAAAAATGGTTCATATTCTAAGAGATTTATTTGCAGGACGGCAAACCCCTCTGAACTCCTCTTTATGTTCATAATTTTATACGGGTAACCAACTTTTAGGTAAAAAAGAAGACAAACTTTCAAGCTAACATGCTTTTCCTGTAAGTCACGTCTAAGAATTATTTTAAGAGAATATTCAATTTTCTTTGCATGAACAGTTTTTTTTTTCCCAAATTCGTGACATCATTCGCTAGGGGCAAATACGTCGCGCCTTTAATAGAACTTCTTTGTTATGCATTTTGTCCTTCATGGCGAAAATTTTGCATCCACTAAAATGCGGAGGAAAAAGTGAATGAATTAATTTACCAAAACCTGCTCCCAGTTGCAAACGGTTGATTAAACCGTTTTTTCTTCCTTTGCATCTGATGCGCAGGGAATTTTGAAATAATAAGCCACTTGGTGAAATTTCCCTTCATTTTCTCTGTTATTTTCGTTTTTAATCAAGTATACGGTCATTTATTTGCGTAAAAACTCTCAATCTCGAGTTTTGCACTGTTTGGCAATTTCTCTCCTTTGTGCATTCATCTCCATGTGAATTCGTACCTGTATACCGCAATTACCATTAAGAATGCATAATTCTAAATGTCGGATGTCACGAACTTTTCCTTTTAAAGGGGGTCAAAAACTACTGCGAAATCTAGTGGAAGAGAATAGACAAATCATAAACGTTGGGAAATCGAATCGTTTAACTAACACACCTCAACGGTGGATCGAGTTAATTAGTAATAAGGCTATACTAGTTTATTCAAAGGCAACCCGTTTAGCTGGGTTCTTTTGAATTTCATTGCATTCTTTGGAGTAATATCGAAGGCTACGAAAGTTCGTGACACTTACTTGAATAATGCGTACAGATTTCATCATCACAGGTGTTTGAGCTGGTGGTATCATCGTTAAAACGCTATACAAAGCCTCACAGCTAAACTGTTATCTGAGCTGACCTGTTTCCGTGTTTTAAACGTACCATACATCCATCCTTACAGAGCAACAGCACAAAGTCTCTGAATTTTCAAAGCCAAAGTGGAATCAAGGAGGGAGTTATTTACAGATAGCTTTATTGTACTTCAGGTTCAATATCCTACACACACACGCGCACACACACACAAATAAATATATACAAGGTGGTCATAAAAAAAAACTTTGCCGATATATGGACCTCTAGCGGCTGTTCCGTTCAACCGATCGAGATGAGATTTCAGATGTAGTTATTCAGAGGTATGACCTCGAGATTCTGTGAAAGGCATCAAAATGGCGCTCACGGTTTTATAGGTACAGAAACTCAAAATTTTCGTTTGTCAACACCCACTTTTTCCCATCGCTAAATGCGCAGCGCATGTGAAAACCCTAAAGAGCGGTGGAACGGTACGTGTATCCCCAAAAAGGACGCGTTATGCACGCACAAAAAACAGCTTTGCGAATGGCCAACAAAAACAAGATCGGGGCTCACGGAGGAAATTTGCATATGATAGTGGCAAGAGACCAATGAGTGATGACAACACAGATCGGACAAAAGAAAACTTTTATTTGCATTACATATTTTCCACATGGGTGCCATCACAGGCCGTTCGCAGAGCTGTTTTTTGTGCATACATAACGCATCCGTTTTTTTTTTGTGATGTACATACCGTTCCAACACTCTTTAGGGTTTTCGCGTGCGCTGAGCATTTTGCGACGGAAGAAAGTGGGCGTTGCCATTCGAACATTTCGAGTTTCTGTACCTATTACCGTAACCACGAGCGCCACTTGGTAGCCGTTCACAGAATCCCGAGCTCATACCTCTGAATATCTATATCTGAAATCTCATCTATATCGGTTGTACGGAACAGCCGCTAGAGGTCTATATATAGACAAAGTTTTTTTTGGCCACCCTATATATATATACAATGGTGAAATAAATTAAGAGAATTTGCATATTTTATTGAATTTCATGAAAAGAACTCAACTTAATGTAAAACCACTGCTTCTAGACAAAAATGCAAATCTTGTACGTCAAATACGTAAGCGTACACGTGTATGTAGGCGGAGCCAGTAGATAAACAGGCTTTATAAGCACGCGTAAGTTAAGACGCATTTCATTCACTAGCACACCTCGGCGAATTTCTTGGTGTTATTTTGCAGCAATCGGTTAATTTCAAATTGTAACAGTAAAAATGAGTAACCACCAACGTTTAGATGATGGAATGAGGTGGCGAATTGTGGGGAGGCTAGAAGCAGGTCAATCTTAAGTCCAAATTTGTAGAGAGTTCAATTTAACGCCCAGCGTCATGTGTAACTTATGGAAACAGTTCCAGGATACCGGATCCATCGAGAGAAAGCCTGGGCAAGGTCGTCCAAGAGCCACGACGGCCAGAGAAGATCGCCATTTGTCGATTATAGCGAGGCGTAACAGGTGTGCTACAGCTTCTCAGCTCTCTCGTGACTTGTATGCAGCCACAGGAACCCGTGTATCAAGGGTGACTGTTTCCAAAAGACTTCATGAGAGAGGGTTGTTTGCAAGAAGACCTGCTGTTTGCGTCCCGCTCTCTTCTAAGAACAGGAGAATCCGTTTATCATGGTGCAGAGAGCAAAGAGATTGGAGTATGGATCAATGGGCGACCGTTCTCTTCACCGATGAGTCCCGGTTCAGCCTAAACACCGATTCTCGCCGTACGTTCATATGGAGAGAACCAGGGACCCGCTACCTACCCTCCAATGTCCGCGAAATCGACCATTATGGTGGAGGAGGTTTAATGGTCTGGGAAGGCATCATGTTGGATGGCCGCACACCTCTTCATGTCTTTAAAAGAGGCACTGTGACTGGTGTGAGGTATAGGGATGAGGTCTTAGAGCCCTATGTTCGTCTTTTCAGGGGTGCAGTTGGCCCTGAGTTCATTTCAATGGACGATAACGCGAGGCCACATAGAGCTCTTCTGGTCGACGAATTTCTAGAGAGTGAGGATATTCGCCGGATGGATTGGTCAGCCAGATCTCCAGACCTTAACTCTATAGAGCATGTCTGGGACGCTCTGGGGAGGGCAATTTCAACTCGCAACCCCCCTCCGAGAACCATCCAGGGAATGAAAACAGCGTTGCTGAACGAGTGGGACCAATTGCCTCAGGAAATGATAAACTGCCTTATTTGAAGTATGAAATCACGCTCCGAGACCTGTATATCTGTAAGAGGGGACCATACCCCCTATTAACCCATCTATTAACCCATTTTTTTTGTTTATTCTGCAACCGCTGTTTCATACCTTCCGATTCCAACGAGTGTTACGCACGATCATGCGTGTGTATTACAATTATTGAATTGTTATTTGTTTTGTATTGTATCAATGTATGTACATTTCAAATTTCATTAAAATCGGTACAGTAGTTCTAGGGATAATCGACCAAGTCTGCAAATTCTCTTAATTTCTTACACCAGTGTATAAAACAGTTCCGTAACTGACTGACTCACTGACTCACTTACTCACTGCCATACAATGCACAGACCAAGCCGCTAGACCTAAAGGGCTAAAATTTTGCATGGCGATTCTTCTTATTGTGTAAGGATTTTTGAAAAATTCTTCTTAGATTCTTTAAAATTAAATTTTTAAGCTGTTTTTGTAACTTTTTTTAAGTTTGCATTTAAAATAATATATTGAGGGTTATAAAATTTATATCACGAGAAATATCCTAATAATTCCTTCAAAATAAAATATTTTTCGAATCTTTACCTCCATTTTCTGATTTTTGGTGAATTTTTAAAGATTAATTTTTAGAATTTAATTTATTAAATGCCGATCACGTGATTTCTTTTTCTGGTGGTTTAAATAAATTTATCGTCACGTGCATAACAACTAAATAGACAAAAAAAAAATTTTTTCCTTGCTAATGCAGCAGATGATTCGACATTATCTAAAAAAATATTAAAATACAGTAACAGATATGATCCTCAAACTGTACTATATTAATTGTACTATATTCTTTAGTATGTCCTATTAAATTTAATTTGAATATTTTCTTCTACATTATTTTGTCTATAAAAATATCCCTTACGATTGCTTATAAATATATTTTTTTTGTTTTTTTTACATTAATTGTAAACATTGATCGTCGTACTTATTATTTATATATATATATATATATATATATATATATAGATATATATATATAAGACAAGGTTGAAAGTGAAAAACCAGTATAAGCTCTAAAACTACTTGCAGCCAGGATCTAAAATCATGAAAAGATAAGTATTAAATAAGTTTTAGACAGCATCTCTTCATCAGCGGTGCCGATACTGTCTAAATAAATAAATAAATAAATAAATATATATATATATATATATATATATATATATATATATATATATATATATATTTGTATATTTATATATATTTCTGAAAAAAAAATAAAATTTTGGTAAAGATTTAGTTAAAATATTTTAGTTAATTTAGTTAACTGAGTTTGGTTAAAAATAGAGGGAAATTTTTATAAATATTTAGTATGATTGAGTGCTTAAGCCAAAGACCTTATACTCATTTCAGCTAAATATATTTTAATTTCTTTTGTACTACATACTACTGTGGCACTTACCCATGCTCTGAAGTAAAAGTTTTGACATATTGCCCAAAATCTCTGAAATGTACCAAATAAAGTTTTAAAAAAAACTGATTATTTTTATAATTATCTTTTTACAAGTGCAGGTACCTGTAGAAGGATTCAGTTAACACATATAGCTTAGCTTTTATTTCAAAATATAATTAGTAATATGTAAAAAACTATCGTAAAATTTCATTAAAATATATTGAAACCTTTTTTAATTATTAGCTTTCTCGTTTACAAAAGTAACTGAAAAATAAGATTTCTAGAAAATGCAATTAAATATGCTACTTCCCGGCTTTTAATATTGCTTTCGGTATATTAAATGGACCATAATTTCTCATCCAATGATCTTACGGATAATAGTAAAGCAGTTTTGGAATCCTAAAAGATTGGCCTTTGAAATAGAGCAATAAAAAAATCGAAATTTTGTCCTAAAACAACCATTTTAAGGTAGACAGATATAATATTTTAATATTTGAAACTTGGCCTTTGCAATAGATCAATAAAAAAATTCAAAATTTTGCCCTAAAACAGCCATTTCAACGTAGGCAGATATAATATTTTAATATTTGAAATTTGTCCTTTTAAATAGAGCAATTAAAAAAACAATTCGAAATTTTGCCATAAAACAGCCATTTTAACGTAGGCAGATATATTTTAATATTTGAAATTTGTCCTTTGAAATAGAGCAATAAAAAAATTTCAAAATTTTGCCCTAAAACAGCCATTTCAACGTAGGCAGATATAATACCTTAATATCTGAAATTTGCCCTTTGAAATAGAGCAATAAATAAAATCGAAATTTTGCCCTAAAGCAGCCATTTCAACGTAAGCAGATATAATACTTTAATATTTTTAAGTAGAGATTTTACGATGGAGAGATTCAGTGACAATATTTGCCATGACGGTCGAAACTTGTTAATTAATTTCAGACCACCTGTGGTGGTTCTTTGTATTACTTTCACTCCTGCTAATGACTGTAAAATGAAAGTGAAACAAGCAAAACCCAGCGTTGGTCCCTGCATAATTCAATAGTTTGTTCATTACTATATGTTGAGTGAACTAGTCAAAATCACAATATTTATGGGATGTAGAAATGTTTCGATAGAGAAACCCATTGGCAATATTTGCCATAAAGGTCTCTACTTGTTAACTAATTTTAGCCAATTTGCGGTGGTCCTCTGTCATACTTTTCACTCCTGCAAATGACTGTAAAATGAAAGTGAAACAAGCAAAACGCAGCGTTGGTCCTTGCATTATTCAAGAGTTTGGTCATCACTATATGTTGAGTGAAATCAGTCATAATTGGGACATTTCCCGATATTTCACGAATGTAGAAATGTTAAGATGGAAAGGCTCAATGGCGATAATTTGTCATGGAGGTCGCTACTTGTTAATCAATTTTAGGCCACTTGTGGTGGTTCTCTTGTAATACTTTCAGTCCTTCTAATGACTGTGAAATAAAAGTGAAACATTTCAGATCCCGCGAGGTTCCTGTATTACTCAAGAGTTTTTTTCATTGCTATGTGTTGTGGGAAATCAGTCAAAATCACGATATTTCAGAGGAGCTTTCTGCGCTTACAACTGTGCTTATATTGGATGCAACCCTATATGTATATACTGTAATTTTTGGATGTTGCATTTTTCCGTCCTCTAAAATACCACTGCACAGAAAGAAGTACTGACAATCTGTAAAAAGACTACCCGGAGTAGCAGAATGTGCCGAAAGACGAATTTCCTCATCTTCTCGAAGAACTGATGGCTGCCCTGGGCACCTGAGGTCTCTGATGTCAAAGATATAGATAAAGCTATCCAATATTTGTAATATGTATATATAATTGTGTATCAAGCTTTTGATAAGCGTTTTACTGTCTAACTTTGTGTCAAGTAATTTTTCAGCTTGGATTTCAAGGCGAAAATACAGATGTCACAAAGTAGCCCCACTCGGCAGGACAACTTTGTGACACATTTTAACTTTACTTCCTCAATGGTAATTAAAGATCCGGGTTTGCGCAATACATTAGTAAGTAAAAAAGGATCTACCAATGTTTTTTAATTGCTGGTTTTGGGCTGCTGTTAAAACTGATCTGCTGGCACAGGAAAAAACTTAAAATCCGTCACAAAGTAACTTCATCTTACTATATATAATGAAACATGGGCGCAGTGGCCCAGTTGGCAAAGTCAGCGAGCCAGTGATCTGAACGTCTCTGGTTCGATGCCCGTCGCTGACAAATTCCCACCGTGTACACTACTGACGGCTGGTGCACGAAAAATCTGTCGTGGCTGCAATGTGCTCCAAGTTCTGAAAATTACCTCTGGAGATTCGGAGTCAAGTGTGCCGGTCTCGTCACTTGACTCGTTTCTAAATTATGGGACAGGCTTGTAGGGTGTAGTGCTGGCCACCTATACGGTGCGCCCTCAAATGAATGGCCAGCAGTCTCAGGGTGTACAAACAGGCGAATGTCTAGCGACGAGTGCCACGTTTGAAAAAAAAAATAATAAAAAAATTATTTTATTTTAATGTCACCTTCGGACCATAAAACGCACTCCAATTTTAAGTCGATTTTTTTATGAAAAAAAATGCGTCTTATGGTTCGGAAAATACGATAACTGTTATTATTGCTATCTGTTAGTTGCATATGAGTATGAGTAATCTTAGGGCTCTGTTACTAAACAAGCTCTTTTCTAGTTGCCCTATTTTGCCCTTTGGAAAATGCCATGATTTTCAAACAACACTGGGGAAGAAATTCGCTAAATATTCCTCTCAGAATAGTTATAACTAATCTAGAAAAAAGAGCTGCTTAGTGCTAATATTTTCTATGGAAAATACGGTAACCGTTATTATTGCTATCCTTATATATGAGTACGAGTAATCTTAAGGCTCTGTTACTAAACAAGCTCTTTGCTAGTTGCCGTATTTTGCCCTTTGAAAAACGCCATGATTTTCAAATCAACACGGAGGAAGAAATTCGTTAAATATTCCTCTCAGAATAGTTATAACTAATCTAGAAAAAAGAGCTGCTTAGTGCTAATATTTTCTATGGAAAATACGGTAACCGTTATTATTGCTATCCTTAAGTTATATATAAGTACGAGTAATCTTAAGGCTCTGTTACTAAACAAGCTCTTTGCTAGTTGCCGTATTTTGCCCTTTGAAAAACGCCATAATTTTCAAATCAACACTAGGGAAGAAATTCGTTAAAGATTCCTCTCACAATAGTTATAACTAATGTGGGAAAAAGGGCTGCATAGTGCTAATATTTTCTGGGGAAAATACAGTAACTGCTATTATTGCTATCTTTAAGTTACTTATGAATACGAGTAATCTTAGGGCTCTGTTACTAAATAAGCTCTTTGCTAGTTGCCCTATTTTGCTCGTTGAAAAACGCCATGGTTTTCAAATCAACACTGGAGAAGAAATTCGTAAAAGATTCCTCTCAGAATAGTTATAACTAATCTGGGGAAAAAGGTCTGCATAATGCTAATATTTTCTGGGGAAAATACGGTAACTGTTATTATTGCTATCTTTAAGTTACATATGAATACGAGTAATCTTAGGGCTCTGTTACTAAACAAGCTCTTTGCTAGTTGCCCTATTTTCCCTTTTGAAAAATGCCATGATTTTCAAATAAACACTGGGGAAGAAATTCATTAAAGACTCCTCTCAGAATAGTTATAACTAATCTGAAAAAAAGAGCAGCATAGTGCTAAGATTTTCTGGGGAAAATACAGTAACTGCTATTATTGCTATCTTTAAGTTACATATGAATACGAATAATCATAGAGCTCTGTTACTAAACATGCTCTTTGCTAGTTGCCCTATTTTGCCCTTTGGAAAACGCCATGATTTTCAAATCAACACGGGGAAGAAATTCGTTAAAGATTTTTCTTAGAATAGTTATAACAAATCTGGGCAAAAGGGCTGCATAATCAACAGCAGAAGAAACTCGATTACTTTGGCTTGCGAATGATTCAATGAAGTGAATTTATTTTTATAACATTTCTAGGGAATGAATGCTCAATTTGATTCACAATTTTTCTGTTAAATTTCGCAAATAATTGCTTATCAACCTGTAGGGTTCTCGGCATTCAATTCATTCCTTCTAGCGACTTTAAAGGGAAAATGAAGCAAACAAACCCAGCAAGTTGCAAGTATTATAGGTAATTTTCCTCGTTCAAGAGTGAAATTCGGGCATTATCATAACTTTGGGGAAACCCCAAGGCCAAACATTACTTACCTGGGGGGCGAATGGGTCACATTTTTCCCCCCAGCCCCGGTAGTTATTTATTTACTCCCTCCCTTCAGGTTTTGGATTAATACTAGCTTCTAGGCAGGAGGTTCTTCTGGGGCATCTTGCAGAGAAAAGCCGGTTCGTTGCAGTTCTATCCAGCTTTTATGACGCATTCTCCCAAATCACGCGATTTGGAGAATGCTTTTCCACTGAATTTATCTCCAAGA
Source organism: Dolomedes plantarius (assembly GCA_907164885.2). Taxonomy (NCBI): domain Eukaryota; kingdom Metazoa; phylum Arthropoda; class Arachnida; order Araneae; family Dolomedidae; genus Dolomedes; species Dolomedes plantarius. Next base: position 40,050,728 of record OU015499.1, on the reverse strand, counting down.
GCAACATAATTGGAAAAAGATTCTACCCAAGGGGCAAAGGTGACGAGTAGGGAATTTTCAATGTATTAGATAAGGCTAACATAAGGAAAAAAATACGGGTCACCTGCCCAGGCATGTTACAAATGCGAGAAGGGACACAAATCCCGACATTCTTAAATAGGGTATCAACTAAATGTTTCCTATTGTTATTCTGAGGATTCAATACGCAAAATTCTCCCCCCCCCCTCTCAATAAAAAACATTTTTATGATTTTTCTTGCCTTAAAACACACTAAAGAGCTCTTCGGGTCTAACAAAAAGCATAAGCCGCATGCTTGTAAGAAGATTACATAGCCAGAAAAAACATTTTTTATGCTATACCGCTAATGCACATACTGCCTGTACTTTAAGGCTTTCGATCTCAGGATGGAATTCCCCCCAAAAGCACACTTTTAATTTATATTTTTTTCTTTACTTAAAACACTGCAGAGCTCTCGGAATTATAAAAAAAGCCCTAACCGCATGCTTCTACGAATATTACATATCCAGAAAATAAAATTATGCTGCATTGTTTATGCATATACTGCTGTACACCTGTATTTATGGCTATCGATCTTGGAATAGATTCCCCCAAAACCACATTTAAAAATTTTTCTTGTCTTAAAACACTGCAGAGCTCTCAAAATTTAAAAAAAGAGCACGAACCGCATGCTTCTACGAAAATTACATAGCCAGAATATATATATATATATATATATGCTGTACTACTTAGGCCTATACTGCTGTGCACCTGTGCTTTAAATTATCGATTTCCGAATGGGATTCCCCCTACAAAGCACATTTTTAAAAAAATTCTGGGCTTAAAACACTACAGATATTTTAGAATTAAAAAAAGGTACAAACCATATACTCCTGTGAAATTACATAGCCAGAAAAAAATACGCTGTACTGTTTAGATATTCACAAATTCTGGGCTTAACACTACAGATATCTCAGAATTAAAAAAAAAACACAAACCACATAGTCCTGCGAAATTGCATAGCCAGAAAAAGAAAATACACTGTACTGTTTAGGCATTTACAAATTCTGGGCTTAAAACACTACGGATATCTTAGAATTAAAAAAAGCCCAAACCACATACTGCTGCGAAATTACATAGCCTGAAAAAGAAAATACGCTGTACTGTTTAGGCATTTACAGCTGTGCACCCGTGTCTTAAGGCTATCGATCTCGGAATAGAATTTTTCCTGATTTACCAACGTTAAAAATATATAAAGAAAACTCCTTGAAATGTATCTATATGAAATTTTTGCTCGATAATTCTTTGTTTTCTTTTGCGTAAACTGTCTTTAAGATTATTTAATTTACCCTCCAGCAGCGGCGAACACCGAATTCGCGTTCTACTTATTCGGTTCATTTCGGCGGCCCACGATATTATCAAACCGCATTTTAGTTATAATGACATAATTAGATAAGTGTTAATTATCAGCAGACATATAGTATTTCACTGAATTACATAATTGATGTTATTGTTTATATCAGTAAATGTTGATAGATGTCGTGTGCAAACCCTATTATATTTGTTCACCTCAATGTTAACCTATGGAGAAAAAGTTTTTTTTTTAAGTTATACTCCGTAATAGAGAAAGAAATGTTACACCCTGGGGCATTTTTCGTTTTAAAAAAATGCAAATTATACAGGGTGTTTGGACAAAAGGTATCCAAAAGTCATTTTACGGAGCTACCCATTAGAATTAAAAAAAATTATTTAAGTAGAAAGAACATCTCACCAAGTTTTAATATAAATATACATAGTTTTAATATAAATATACATAAACATAGATTTCTATCATAGTATTATAGATTTTGATGTATCATAGTATCATAGATTTCGATGGGTGTTCATCTTTTGTAGCACAACTAACGTCTAAATGGTAATCCAGTTCTCTCCAAGTGTTTCGTAGCATATCAGGAGTATTAGACTTATTTGCTTGGGGATTCATTAAATGCGTTGTGTATCTCTCTATTCTAAAAAAAAGTAACTGGCGCTGCCGCTGCCGGCAACGCCGCTGTCAAAAGCTTGTCACGCTATCTCCTCCGAAACCGCTGGGGGTATGGGGTCGAGACCGTTACCAATCGATGCAGAACAATGTGGGGAAGAAAGTAAGACATGTCTCATATTCGTCGGACTTTAAGTTTTTTTTATTTTATGTTTTGTGGGAAAATATTGTCTTTTTCATGTTCAGATTACAATAACTCGCCAAAAAAGAATCGTAGAATTTTTTATTTTTTATTTTTACAATCTAAGACTACAGACATTTCTCCTTCAAACAAGACCTCATTTGTTTAAAAATAATTTAAAACAGACTGATATTTTTATTAAAATTGAAAACCCACTTTTTGGAAAAATTTATGCGTTTCGAGATATATAAATGCGATGCTCTCAGACTTATTATGTTACAAAGAAAATATTTATATCAACTGAAAGATGAAAGCTTTCTCATTCATATAAACTTCCTTTCAAGTCTCTATCTTAAAATTTCGATTTTTAATTGAATTTTAAAGAAATACTTCAAAAAAATCTTCTCATTCGCTTCCTTTGCAGAAGGACATGAAAGAAGATCCAATTTTTCACCCATAGGCGGGCTTCATCCATTTCGCCGGGCTGGGGGGAAGCTTCAACTGTAAACAAATAAATGACTCAATCGCTGTAAACAACTATTGAGTCATTCATTCACTTGATTCACCAGAGGAGCGAGCGTAGCGAGCCTAGGAGCGAAGCCCCTAGTAAACTAAAAAATTGAAACTGGGGATGAGTTGAAGAGGCGTATCATTCAAGCAATTCGTGTAATAACACCTGATATGCTACGAAACCCTTCGAGAGAACTGGATTACCATTTAGACGTTTGTTGTGCTACAAAAGGTGCACACGTCTAAATCTATGACACCATGATCGAAGTCTATGATTGATATTAAAACTTAGTGAGAAGATCTTTCTATTTAAATATATATTTTTTAATTCTAATGGGTAGTTCTGAAAAAATAAGTCATGACTTTTGGATACCTTTAGCCCGGACACCCTGTATTTTAAAATTTAAATTATTCGGGCGAAAATCTGGTCTAGTGTATTTTAAACGCTCATCAATTCCTTTGGTGGACGAAATTGATAAAATGAATCCTGTTGCAAGGTGTCGAAAAGTTCGGACTATCTGAAAATACCATTTTTATTGGATTATCGACATTTATGTTGCTGCAAATAGTAGACACATTTTCTGCACATGCTAACATTGAGGTGAGCGAATCCAATAGGGTTAGTACACAGCCGCCTATGAAATGGGAATTATTAGAAGCATTTTATCGGAGTTTTTCTTTGAAATTACATTAATTATGGTTAATACTCCAAAATTTTTAGGTCTTATTGTATCAGTATCACTGGATGATTGAAATAAATGACGATCACCAATTCGAAGCACTTCTTCAAAACATCGAGACCGAAGTCCTACAAACTGAACTAAAGTGGTTGTTTCCAGAGAACTTCCTTCACCAGTGTTATAAAGTGACTAGATAATAATTTAATAATCTACTTTCAAACAGTATATCATTGGATGACATTAAGGCCGTCTGCACACGGAGCAACTCAAAAGAAACTGATAACTGACTCAAATCACAAACCAGTCCGTGATGAGTCGCAACCTATGTAATTGAATGGAGCCACGCACACGGCGCAACTGGTTACAAACCCGTCGACGGGTTTGTAACTGAATATACTGGAAGAAGAGGGAAACGGTTTGGCATAATGAAAAAAAAGGTTCCAAAATGTTACAGCGCCATCTATTGATACATTTTGGAACTTTTTTTTATTATGCCAAATCATTTCCCCCCTTCTTCCAGTATATTCAGTTCAAATTTGAAGTCATTCTGACCAGTGGTTCTTTTTTTGCAGCCTTTTGAAAGTGGGACTTTAATTATGGACACCCTGTATATATATATATATATATATATATATATATATATATATATATATATATAGAGAGAGAGAGAGAGAGAGAGAGAGAGAGATGTGTGTGTGTGTAAGTAATCATAACGCCACACCAGTTTTAATTCTATTCCATTGATTCGGTACTTTTGATATTGTCTTTCCCTTATATAACTTTTCTCTTTGGCTCCTAGCTGTCGCGGGCATATTTCACTTACGATATCACATGTTCAATCGAAATTAAATTTTCCTTTGTGCTGGGTCACCCAAATGAACTGCGCGCTTAGAGATTGGATATGCATTGAAATGTTTATATATGCATTTATTTCTTTCGATATGCATTGAAACCGTAGTTCACTATCCATTAGCGCCCTTTACACGTACGTTCTTTCGCGAGTGCTTGGAGCGTACGGGATTGCGAGCTGAAAAATTTGCAGTACGCTCAAAAGCAGCTTTCCCTTCCTCTCCGACACCTTCACACGTGCACTCAATTGCGCGGGATCGTGAATTCACGCGGGAAAGAGCGTACGTGTAAAGGGCGCTATTCTCTCTGCTATTTGTAAGTACGTAAATACCTTCTAGTCTTTTATATTTGTAAATACATATTAACCTAGTAATTAACTATAATGTGCATAGTACAAAGACGAATTATTTTCTCCAAATGGACTGTTTGATGGATTTTCATGCTCTTCAGGCCAGACTACAAAATCTTACTGAAGAAGCCAACGAAAGGCCGTGAATGCCCGTGCTTCAGATTCCGTTTATCGTCAAAGATGTTAACCAATGCATTCCTTATATATATATATATATAGAGAGAGAGAGAGAGAGAGAGAGCGGAATATCGATCGATCGTTTCCCGAATTATTGTTTTCCCGTATGTGTCGTTTATTTCACCCAGTTCCGACGATCATATTGCTTTGTTATATTCCCGCATCTATCGCTTTCCCCCATTTTTAGTTCAGTTCAGTCGGTCCCTTGAAAAACGATAGATCGAGATCCCACTGTATATATATATATATATATATATATATATATATATATATATATATAATCAAACGTAAAGTAGAACTCATTAAAAATGAATCTGCACCACAAATCACGTGCTAAAAACTGAAAAAAACCACCAATCTAAAGGATAGGACTCTTACTACGTCCCTTTGGATGATGGATTTTAGAAGGGGAGAAGAGGGGTCGTCTATATTATATTTTGTAAAGATGTCGACTTAAACCGGATGCCATAATGCCAATATGAATGATTTAAAATTATAGATACGTCATTGCCCTCCATTTATTCTTATTCCTAATGTAACACAGACATCGTAATTATCTCTTATTAAACTTTCCTTTGCTTTAATATATTTCACTCTCATTAATTCCTTATGATTTAAAGCTATTCTTAATGTAGCATATACATCGTGCCATATCTCACTGGGCTTTCTATCATTGTAAGGTAAAAACTGCTAGGGAGAAGTTTTCCCAAAGAATAAATCAAATCGCATAGAGGTAGTTTATAGTATTTTCCGTAGTTCGGACACTGTAGCGTCTTCTACTCCATTCAGGTCAAAATAAGTTTGTTTATCTCTCCGAAAATCCTCCATGGCGTCGTCCACCTCAATTCGCGCAAGGATTACCGGGACAGATGTCAGCGGGGTTTCGGCGTCGCTAGTAAACAACTGTTGCGTTTCGGTCATCTGATAAGCATCAAAATAATACAGTTTAAGCGGAATTTTGCGTGCGGTTTTGCAAACCATGACCCAACTAGATCGAGGAATCGAGAGGGCCGTGTGTAAACTGTGGCAATCAGGAATTGACAAAGGACCTCAAATGCCATTGAATCAACTTCGTTATATTTTCACGAGATATGACATAACTCTCAGCTTAGAAGTAAATTTCAATGTCGTTTAGCAAGTTTCGTCGGAAATACACCGGGTCTGAGGCATGAGCGGATCCGATTTTCAGGGGGAAGGGGGGGCTGTCTTCCATCCCGGGAGGGGTTATCGGGAGGTTATGGAATATTCCCTGTGCAGCGGAGGGACCGAAAAATGTTTAATATACAGTGCTTGAAAACTTCTTTTTAGGCTATTTTAAGTACCTCAAAGGCATCTTAATATATTATTTTATACCAAGAAATTTACATTCTCTATGAATGTAACATGAAAACCACGGCATTTTATTCAAACACGATACATTAGGATTTTTATTTAATTAATAAACATCTTGGTACAGTTTTATAACATATTGGTACATTTTTCACAATGTTATTGTTATGTAAATGATTTCAAACGTAATTAACTTAAATTAAATGTTCCAAAATTGTCTCAAATCTTAAACTGTTGAGGACAAAGGATCATATCAGGCTATATTATGCAAAGACAATATTTTTAAATCTAATTCAACCTATTAAAAGCTTTTAATGTGTTATATTTAATAAAGTAAAATGCATTGCTCATTTTGTCTAAGCTTTGATAATTTAACATATAAAAAGAAAGTTATATTTGGACAATTTCATTTAGGTTTGAGGTGACAAAAATAAGTTTTGGCCAAAACAACAAAGTCCAACTTCCTCTTCTTTATTTTAGCAAACCTATCCACAATTTTCTTTTTTGCATCAACTTTGTCCGCAATTCCTCTAGGAATGTTTAGCAGTGCTAATTCTACAAATCTATCCTCTCTTATGGTTGTTCTCACCCAGTCCTTCAACCTTCGAAGGATTGAAAAGGACCTCTCGGCAGTAGCTGTGCTAACTGGTAGAGTTGCAAAAATCTTCATCAATTCGTGTATTGCAGGATAAACCTCTTTGTTACGCTTGATGAGAGTTTCCATGCCTGTATCTGGAATTTCTTCATTTTTTTGTCTTTGGTTGCTGATTTAACCATTTGTTTTGCCCCAGAGCAACTTCATTGCTAAAAACAGCTCCACTATGACTTGAAATGTTCCCCACAGCAAACTGAAATCTAGAAAACAAGACCTTAGTTGATTCTCTTAGGTTTATTGGGGACATTTTAACAACCGAAGTGGGTATCAGGATTGATAGTTCAAGGAGTTTCATAATGTCATCGGGGAATCTATCTTTGATATCTTGAAGTATCCTGTCTAATATGGGAAGGTAAATTTTCGCTATGTAGAATTCCTCAGGCTCGGCAATGTTGGGGTTAGTTCAGTTTTTTTTGCGTTTGATCAATACGAGGCAAAGACACCTCTGTACCCATATCGTCAGCTAAACCTGTTGCTACAAGATATTCATCATGGAAAAACTCTTCACACTCTGATTTTCTCTGTTCCAAGGTAGGACAAGTGGATTGAAGGGCTTCACTGGCTTCATTTTGGTCAATGCTCTTTTTTTGGAATTTCTGGCTTAGAAGAAGAGTGATAGCTAATATGTTTGTTAGAGACGCTATGGAAACTAGGAAAGAACTAGTGCTTATATTGTTTAAAATAGACAGAGCTTTGGTAGCTGCTTCGATTTCTTTCCAAGTACATACAACTTCAAGCCCTTCGTGAATTTTTGGAAGGCTTGAACAAAACAAATGAATACTATTGGGGCGTTCCACCCATCTTGTTTGGCAGAACCCTATAAGCTGTCTGCCTAATTTTTGTTTTAAGACAGAGTTTCTATTTGGGCTTGCTGTAAAAAAAAATAAATAACTGTTTTCATGGTGTCGACTGCACTTCTGACCTCTTAAATCTTAGAGGCCTTTGTCAGCGTCATATTCAAAGCATGGTTTAAGCACTGGCAGTGGGTGGCATTGACAGCACAACGTTTCACAGCATTTACTGCTCCCTTTACCTCTGACAACATAGTGCTACATCCATCAGTGGCTATTCTACACAGTTTTCTGGGTCCAAATTATTGTTTTAATTAATCCAAGCACAGTACTTCCTATCACTTCACCAGTCAAGGATGGTTCACTTAAATAAGTTAAATCTTCTTAATGGAGTATCGAAATAGACTGCTAAAATCAGTTTTTGCATTACTTGAACATTGTGGGCTGCGTTGGGCCGGACCTAGGTGACCGGAATTTACGGTCCGAGCAAAACTGACAATCAATCTGGCCCGCTCCGATCTTTGAATTTTCAGTCCAAGCCTGTTTTTCTATTCCAATTTTCAGACTTCTATCTTATATGCGGAACTAAGAACTTCGAAGATTAATGATACTAATACATTAATAGTACATAAAATATAGAAAATAAAAGTTCATTGCTCAAAATCACAAACAGTAAATTTAAATACTATTACTACCACAAGCCTTAAAATACAACTCACCAGTTTTCAGACAAATTGCTTCAGAAATTCTTTAAATTAAATGTCGTACTTTCGGTTTAATTGTTTCCACGACTCTCTGTATCATTTACTTTAATTGGTGTTTGAAAACTGGTGTTCAAAAATGTTCTGTGGCTTCAGGAGTCCTTAAATGAAATGCCATAGTTTGGGTTTGATTGTTTCCATGATTTTCTCTAACATTTACTTCAACTGGTGTTTGATAATTGATGGTCAACAGTGTTCTGCGGTAAATATGTGGTTAATAATGCTGGTAAGATTTTTTCAACCTTCGGTTTAAAAGGTTCATCAGATTAATTGTTTATATCATTCTCTCTTTTATTTAATTTAACTGGTGTTTGGAAAGTGATAGTCAAAAGTGTTCTGCTGTTAAGATGCGGTAAGATTTTTTCAACCTTCTGCTTAATATGTTCATCAAGCAAACTCCTTCTGACTGCAATTTCTAAACTCGATCTCGTTCACCGAGTTCAACCATTCTGTTTCAGAGAATGGAAACAATTTGCCAAGAAAATATAGTTCGTCACATTGTCCCTGGGTTGTCCAAATTACAAAAACTTTTGCCTAGAACCGGGACTGATGTAAGACACATTGTATTTGGAGTGTCTTGATATCTGGCTGACCTTAGACTAAGTAAAAAATAATCGCAGTCTCAGCTTTAAAATAGAGTATGAATTATGCAAACATGATCTTGAAATACCAAAATGGTAAAGCAATTCATTCCGAAGTATTTTGAAATTTTTAAAGGTAGAATATATTTATAGTTAGAAAAGTTTCTAGTATAAACTGAATCAAATGTATAAAGCAATTTATCTCACCATTTTTCACCCTCGAGATACTTAAATTAAATTTGAAATTTGAATGCAAGCTATACTAATTCGTAAATCTAAAACTATATATATCAAGTTGCGCGAATAAAACAATCGTTATACATAAATACGCCACCCCTGGGATTTCGTGTACATTGAGGTGGCACTAGAGGGCAATGATTGCTCGCCTGTATGCTGCTCCCATTGCAAGAAAACAACAACTTTCGCGTGTATTGGGCGAATGTCATAAGACAATGTGTCTGCAACATTAGAATATAGTATGTATATATATATATATATATATATATATATATATATATATATATATATATATATATATATATATAATGTAATATGCCAACCCAGTCCCATGTTAACGGAGACCGGAGTCGACATGTCACACCTCAAGACTGTAGTCGTGACCAAGAATATGAATCTCTTCGTTTAAACAATAGATTTATTTATTCATTTTTTAACATCGATTTACTAGGTAACAGAAATCCGCAGAGTGCACACCTGACGTAGGATCTTTTATAGAATTTTTGAGGTCGCTCGTCACGTGATCATGAAAAGGCATATTAATTGGTTAGCTCTGACCCTGGTGTCAGAGGAGACGTATTATATTACGTAAAGATGCATGAGAAATTAGAATTTCGGGGGACGCTACGCTTATGCTTTGTTCTTTAAATCAAAACAAAAATTGCTCAAACGCGACAACACCCAAGGCAATGTAGAATTTGAATTGAATATAGGGTTTTTTATGTTATATATATATATATATATATATATATATATATATATATATATATATATATATATATATAAGGAGTTTTCGCATTGTAATGAAATTTCGTACGCAAAGATGTTTGAACTAAACATGCAAATGATTAAAATTTGGTACCCAACATAGGAATTGATGAGCGTTTAAAACATGCTATACCCGATTTTTCCCCAGAATAATTTAAATTTAACAATATTTCATTTAAAAAAAAAACGAAAAAGCCCCAAAGTGTAAAATAGCTTTCTCTATCACGGAGTACAATTTTTTTTTTAATTTTCAATCGAAGTCGGTAATCTTTGGACAAATTTTCTCCATAGGTTAAAATTGAAATGAGCAAATCCAATAGGGTTAGTACACAGTAGTCTTAATATCACAAATGAAATATTTAAATGATATTACTACCACAAGCCTTATAAAACAACTCGCCTTTTTGTTCAGGTAAATTGCTTCAGGAAGTCTTCGAACTTTCAGTTTAATTGTTTCTATGACTCTCTCTATCATTTACTTTAATTGGTGTTTGTAAACTGGTGTTCAAACACGTTCTGCGATTTCGGAAGTCCTTAAATGAAATGTTGTACTTTCGGTTTGATTGTTTCCATGATTTTCTCTGTCATTTACTTCAACTGGTGTTTGATAATTGATGGTCAAAAGTGTGCTGCGGTTAAAATGTGGTTAATAATGCTGGCAAGATTTTTTCAACCTTCGGCTTAATAGGTTCATCAGACAAATTAATTCTCATTGCTACATCTAACCCCGATCTCGTTCACCGAGTTCAAACATTCTAGTTCACACAATTGAAAGAATTTGCGAAGGAAGATACAGTTCTTCAGATTGGCTCCTGGTTGTCGAAATTACAAAAACTGATTTTGGACTGATGTTGGATCATTGTATTCGATGTGCCTTGATATACGGATGACAGTGATGCGCAAACTGAATGGTTCGCGGATAGTTTGACACCTGCCAATGTTCATCATATTGAATTATTTAATTAAAATATATGCTTTAAATTTTTTATAAGTACATTTTTTTAATACTTTTTTAAGTGTTAAAGAGTATAATATTATATTGCCAAATAAGATGCCAAATTTTCTTACAATAACAGCTCCATCAGCAAAAATTTATTTTCTCAATTTGGACTAAAATAGAGAGGGTTTCGTCTGAACTTTTATTCTAAATATATAACCCTTTCAGGACCAATAATTTAATCCAAATGTGAACTTTAACAAGCACTTAATAAAAAAACGAAGTATTTTACTTTTATACAAATGTTGTTATTTTTGTTGTCGTGTCTAGAAATAGAGTAGAAGGAAAAGGAAGAAAGAAGAAAGAATTACACTACCAATGCACTATACATAGAAGAGAGGTGCAATTGCCTCGAAAGAGGTTAGACTTCTACATGTTGGTCCACGGAAGGTATTTTATTTCTCTTCTACCACCCAATGGAAATCCCCGTAGAGGCATTCCCCGATCCACCACCTGTGGACGCGCCCTCTAAGAGTTACAGCAAGGGTTCCCAAACTTATTTGGCCTACCACCCCCTTTTCAGAGAAAAATTACTCACCGCCCCCCCCCCCCGAAAAATTAACTTTTTATGAGAACAAACAGTGATTCACTGACATATTTGCATCCTTTTATGTAACTATAACTCTACCTATATCCTGGAACAGACCTTGTTGTAAATCAGACACCTTGAAGCTCGTAAAATTATAAAATTATTTATTAAAATGAACTGTAATGATATTCACATTACACAAATAAAATCAAGATAACGAACAATAAAGTAAAAATTACGAAGAACATTAAAACTTACCCTAATGAGAAGTACGAACTTGGTGCACTGCTATCAATTTATTAAGGTTCGGCTCACTTATGTTCGGCAACATTTATGCATGCGAAAGCACCTTATCCGTCATACAACACATTAAGTCCAAGGAAAGAGGTAAGCTTACAGATAAAAATTTATCTCACGTGTTTCGTCATCCGAAAAGTTTATTTTGATGCCTTTTCTGTATCCAGTGTCCATTCGCAAGCATCTCTCTAGTTTTTTTCTAATTTTCGATAGTTAAGAAAACCGATTCTATGCTTTGTGCAACCGGAAAAAACTAAGGTCTCCTTCAACGATTTGATCCTTCAGTGAACAGTCGCTTGAGAAGAGAGTTTATTTTTCCAGGAGGGGTAGATAATGATACAAGTAAGGATCAACGGGATCCCACCCCCTTGCCCTGTCCAAAGCCCAGAATGTGTTGAGTCAGATCCTTCACGGCCCCCCACGTGTATTAGACGCGTATCAGCCAAACAAGTTAACTACTGACACTGGTCGCCACGACGGCAACCCGCTCGACCTAGGCTCCACAGGACCGTTCACCGGCCCAATTCCCGGCCCGTGACACCGGGCACTTCGCTCCCCCAACTTCAAATCAACGCCACATGACACCATCCGCCTCCTTGCGATCTAATGAGCAGTCCAACCAGGAGTTAGAGCCAATCCAAATTAAAACTGACTCTCAGATTAAGCACGCAGCCACCAATCTGCAAAATATATCACTTAACCAAACTTTATTGTCTAAAGTGTAATACAAAGGACTGCACCACCCGTGAAGTCAACTGAACAAACACAACTTGATAACAATAACATTACAAAACACCTGCTCCACAGGAGCAAATAAGCCGTCTCCGGCCTTAACAACGAGTAAAATTAAGAACAATTAAACAAGAGCACAACTTTTGCAAGTATTTAGTTATCAACTTAACATCAGTCCTTTAGAGTGGAACTCCGTTCTGTCCTTAACCGATCCAGAAGTCCATAGAATCCTCCATCGTCCGTGTCGCTCGAAGCCGTATCCTCTTTCGATCCAAATTCAGTCCTCTCCATTAATCGCTCCTCTTCCAATATAAGTCTACCACATTGTCGATCCGTTGGTAAGTGTGCTACGTCAATTTTCTTACCCGTTCTTTTCTGGTAATTTTCACAATTAGTGCAAACCTGCCCTCTCTTGCATGGCTCTTGGCCATGCTCTTTTTCTGCACATTTCTTACATATTTTCAAATTGTGACAGTCTCTCCCAAGATGTCCAAATCTCCAACAATTGAAACATATTGTTAGTTTATTGTACAGCTTCCAGCTGTAGCACATCCATCCTAATTTTATTCTCTTTAATTGTTTCATTCTCTGATAGGTCTCTCCCTTGATTCGGAATATCCAGTTCCAGCCCCTTTTTGACTTGAAAGACGTAATGACCTCCACCTGCTTGATCTCTTCATTCTGTTGTAAGATCATCTCCTGCACTTTATCCTTCGCTAACTCCTCCTGCACATCATAAACAATTATCCTAGGATCTCTTTTAGTAGGAGTTTGAATCTTATAAGCCGTTTTTAGTTCCTCTATTTTGCCAAACTCCTTTATGATCTTATCAATATCTTCCTTCATTTCTGTCCTTATTAATAAGCCTCCTTTACCTATATTTCTACATCTTTCAACTCCAATCCCCAATTTCTCAGGCTTTATCTTATCCTTTACAGCTTTCTTAGTCACTTCAGACTCTTGCTCCCTATGCGGGATAATCTTAACTTCGTAAACAACCTCCTCCTTCGCCTTCTTAATAAACTTTTTCTTGCCAGTATCTTTCATTTTCGCCACCTCAGTTAAGCTTTAAGCTCCCTGATTTCTGAGTATATCTAATTGTCCCTTACAATAACGAATCAACTTTTGTTGTTCATTAATGGAGTCCACCAGATCCATCAAGTCTTTATTAATATTTCGCTTAATATCCAAGGTTAACTTAGCCGTGCTGATAACTCCTGTTATCTGCCTAACTTTGAGTTTCACCATGTCCTCAGTCAGGATTCTCAGATCCTCCATATCAACACTCTTCGCTCCCATTGTTCAGCTGCGAACTTTTATTTTATATCGCTACAAACCCACGCTCCTCCGACGTTAGCGAACTACCCAAAGGTAGTCCCCCAAGGCCCACCACGCGGAGGTGTCGGAGGCAAATTTAGAATACACTAAATCAAGTACAAGCCCAAAAATTCAAAAGCCTTATGCCGGCTTAGTAATTTCACTAATAAACGCAATAATAGCCAATAACTTTTTTAACAATAGCGTGGGGTGGGCCCCCCAGAGTGTGTTGAAGAGGAAATTGTCTCCAATTACCCCTCAATCTTCGCCAAATATCTACACTTGTCCCAAAGAAGAGCTGTCAATGCTCGAACAGGTGTCCCTTCTGCCGACTGGTGTTGGTTTAATACAGAGTAATCCAACCGGCGGCCCGCGGGCCGCATGTGATCCACCAATTTATTTTTGTTGGCCCTTGCCATTCTTACTGTAAAATATTATAATTTAACATTTGGAAAAAAATTGTTTACCCTTCTTACTTCTTTAAGTTTTTAAGACGTAAAATCTAATGACTTAAATGTAAGACTTAAATGTAATGGCGTTACTTAAAATTTAAGTAACGGCCCTATAACGGCCATATTGAAGCTTCACTCTTCGACCGTTATAATCCGTGGCATGCCTACTTCGATTTTCACTTTCATTCAGTACTGGTACGAAGGAGCCAGGTGGGAAAGGAAAGTTCCCGAAAAGTCCACCAGCAATCAGAATTGTCTTTCCACGAATACGTCCGGCACGAGAAGCGGTCCCGCCTCCAGGCAACGGGTGTTGGCCAGTCATTGGTTGCAATAGGTTCGCGATCGTTTGTGTGCTGCGGAGGATTTTCTGGAAGGTGTCGGTTTCCGTATAAAAGGGATCGCAGGGATGTTCGAAGTGGGTTTTTTTTTACGAGAGAGGTTGTTCGAGAGATATAGTAAAACGAGAAATTGTTGTCATCGTTGTTGCGAAAGCTGTACCTGAAATGGCGGAACTTAAGAAACGGCGTGTGGAAGATGAGGAACGACAATTTCAGTCAAAGTGGCAGGAAAGTTACTTTTTTGTTGAACATAAAGGAAAACCGCAGTTTGTTATCTGTTCTCAAGTCTTGTGTGTTTCGAAGGAGTATAACGTGAGTAGACACTATAAAAGGTTGCATAAATCAAAATACGATCAATACCACGGAAGTGCCAGAAGTTGTGTGTTTAATGATTTGAAGCTGAAACTAACTAGACAGAAGAATATCTTTCAGCAACCATCAAACCCTGTTAGTTTAAGGCCGTCCGCACACGGAGTGACTCAAAGGAAACTCAACTGGTTAGCGACTGAAATTGCTTATCGGTTGCAAACTCGTTAATGATGCGGCTCCGCACACGGGCCGACTCAAAAGTGATTCAAATCAACAGTTTGCGACCTGTCATGGAAGGAAGAACATCATTATTCCGGGCATTATTTTCAGTTAAATTATTATCAGAAATTAATTTATTTTAAAAAATCGTCACAATAGATTGTCTTTCATCAATCGTTTAAAAATGGACTGTATATATGGGCGCACATGTTCCATACAACAAAAAACGTTAGAATTTCATTTCATCGCTAGGCATAAGTCACGTGACTCGTGTTCGTCATTTGGCAGCTTGCCAAAAGAGCGTCTGTAACATATATTGTGTAATAACACGCACAACGCAAGAGAAACTGGCGACTGAAGTTGCTAGCGACTCGACACATTGAGTTGCCTGCGACTGATTACAAACGCGTTGCTGACGGGTTTGTAACCAGTTGCACCGTGTGCGTGGCTCCAATCAATTACATAGGTTACAACTCATCACGGACTGGTTTGTGATTGGAGTCGGTTTCAGTTTCTTTTGAGTTGCTCCGTGTGCGGACGGCCTTAAGGCATCTTATGAAGTATGTTTAGAGCTAGCTAAAAGTAAAAAGTCTTTTAGGGATGATGAGCTCATTAAGAGATGTGCTGTAAAAATGGCATCTTCATTTGGAGATAATAAGAGGGCTAAAAATTTTGAAACAGTTTCCTTGTCTCATCAGACAGTAAGTAGAAGAATTAATGATATGTGTGGTGAAGTTTCAAGTTCTCTGAAGGGCATTTTGCAAAAATGTGAATTTTACTCTCTAGATGAGAGCACAGATATAGCTGACATAAGCCAGCTCCTTATCTTTGTCAGAACAATAAACGAAGAATTTTAAATTCATGAAGAACTGTTGGAACTAAAATCATTAGAAACCAGCAAAAAAGGTATTGACATATTCAAGGCATTGGATCATTTCTTTTCTAAATATGGAGGTTTTGTGAAGTGCTCTGGCATTGCAACAGATGGAGCTAAAGTAACGTTTGGTCATAAAACTGGGTTAGTAGAACAGTGTAAAGAAAAAGGCATAAATTGCTTGTTTTTCCACTGCATTATCCACCAGGAGGCTCTCTGTGAAAAAATTCTCAGCGAGACAACGAAAACTGTTGCAAATACTGCAAATTTAATAAGGGAAGGCAATAAAGCCGATAGACACAAAACATTTATTGCATTCCTGGTCAGTTTTGAAGTTGAGTATGGTGACATTTCATTATACTGTAAAGTGCGCTGGCTAAATGCTGGAAATTGCCTGCAACAAGTTTTTGGGTTGAGGAATGAAATTCTCGCTTTTCTCAGAAATTAAAACATTGGGCATGAGTATAAAAAAAACTGGAAGAAATCCAATTTTTAAATAATCTTACTTTTCTGGCAGATTTAACATCCCATCTAAATGAATTAAACTCGAAACTACAAGGCAGAAAACAAAATATCTCCCAGCTTTATGGATATATTGAGGACTTCCACAAAAAACTTGATGTAATGCAAATTGCCCTGAAGGCAAATAATACGGCACACTTCCCATCTTGTCAGCAGGTGAAAGAAGAAAAAAGTGACACAAATTTTAGCATGTTTCATGAAATAATAATAGATATCAAGAAAGAGTTCAAGAACAGATTCCAGGATTTTGACTCCCTAAAACCAAAACTTGCACTGTTCAACAACCCCGTGGATATTGAAGTGAGTGAGGTGCCCTACGACCTTCAAATATAAATTTGTGATCTTCAGGCAGACCCATTCTACCAGACTAAAAAATGTGATGTCCCTGAAAAATTCTGGAAACTGATTTCTAAAGAACTTTTTCATAAAATGCTTAAATTCGCTCTGAAAATGTTATAGCTGCTTGGTAGTACATACGTGTACAGAAGGGCTTTTTCTGCTCTCAAACAAATTAAATTAAAAACGAGAAATCGAATTCAAAGTGCTTCACTGGAATCGAGCCTGAGACTTTGTCTTACTGAACTTACAGTGGACATTGATACACTTGTATCAGGAAAGCAGTGCCAATCATCGCATTGATTTCTCGACTGTAAAATGAAGTGGTATATTAAACTAGTATATTAAACTTCTTTTAATATAAATTTTAATAAAAGTTTTTTAATACAATATGTAATTCGTTTTAATTCTGGAATGTCTCTGGCCCTCACATTCCTGTACTAAAGTTTGATTGGCCCTCGGGTAACTAAAGGTTGAACCACACTGGTTTAATACAAAAGTAGGGAGAGAATCTAAATACGATAAACAGGAAATCCAACGTAAATAAAGCACAAATAGCAATAAGATGCAATCATTTTGCATACGGCCGTTTTGAAGCTACAAAGGAGCTTCTTCATCAGTGCAACGAACTTAGTGGCAGCTCAAAAAGCCGAAGACTAAGCCCTTGACTAAGCCACAAGGGCTTAGTCTTCGGCTTTTTGAGCTGCCACTAAGTTCGTTGCACTGATGAAGAAGCTCCTTTGTAGCTTCAAAACGGCCGTATGCAAAATGATTGCATCTTATTGCTATTTGTGCTTTATTTATGTTGGTTTTCCTGTTCATTCCACGAGCACAAAGGTTGTATCTTTTCTTTTCTAAATACGATAGTTGCATCATATGAAATGAGGGGTACTGCCCTAGATTCTCAGAGCTATTAAAAAGGTCAAAACTTTGAAATTATGTCTCCGGACACTTCGCAAGTTTCATAATGCCTGATTGAGTGTTTCCCGCATAGGGTCTTTCCCGTAACCCCTGTGTCCAGTGTCTTCAGTATGTTTCAGAATTTTCTCATCTTCTTTCTTAACGCTTCCACCGCCCCCTTATACTCCTCCAACGCTCCCAATTGCACCCGAGGGTGCTGCCGTCTCCCTGAATCGTCCCACCGACCCTGGGGGTGGTATCGCCCACTTTGAGAAACCCTGGGTTACAGGCTCACCCGAGGAAGTTTTATACAAATAAATGAAGTTTTATAATTTCCAATGTTTTAATACAAAGCTTATAATTTTGAAATTATCCTCTTTTTATCATTTTTGTTAATTTTTACATAAATGAAACTTTGCTACATGGGCTCTGGCACAAATGGAACGTAACCTACAATGGTTGCTGAACGTCATGTGGACGTATGAACTCCACTTTTCACTGCATGGTGACATTAATACGCAAAACAGTCGTATCTGGGTGACGTCAAATCCTCGTGAGTACTTGAGCCAGCCACTGCATTCTCCTCATGTGACTGTTTGGTGTGGTTTCAACGCGTCTTTTATTTTGGGCCTTTTCTTTTTTGAAGATCCTTGTGCTGTATCCGGCTGGAAAACCTGTACAGTCAGTGCAGCACGGTACCATACGCTTTTGCGTGACCACGTTAAGCTTGCATTGCAGGAAAGACATGCGTTACCTGTTGTCACCTTCATGCAGGATGGTGCCCCGCCCCACATTTCACGCGATGTCAAGACGTTCCTGTTGGAATCTTTCACTGAATACCATGTGATAAGTCGAGGTTGTAAGGTTCAGTGGCCCTCGCGATCATCAGACTTGACCCCAGCAGATTTTTGGTTGTGAGGATACTTAAAGTATTTTGTGTCCCGGGGCTCCCCAAACAGTTTGGTGGAACTGAAAAATGCCATTCGACAAACAGTCGCTGCCATCGATGGCGACATGGCACACTCCGCCACACTTTGCTGTAATGGACCTAGTGACACGCCTCACTTGCCTATTACCTTATGCTGGTGGTAATGTTGAACATATGTTACTTTAAAATAAATGCCCAGTCTCATGTTATTGTGATCTGTTTGATTTTCTGTTTGTGTTACTTTGATCTGCATAAAACGTCTCAGTATGACGTTTGAGCGCCCTCTTCCGGTTACTTTTGGAAACATTTTTTTCTTTTACATGGAAAAAAATCCAATATCCATCTGATCCTATTGGTGCAAACAAAAAAATTTTCCAAGCATTACTTCTTTTATTACGAATTTTTGAACTTTGCACGAATTTATGACGTACCTGGTTTATACATGTGTGTGTGTGTGAGAGAGAGAGAGTTGAAAAAATATGCTATGAACTAAAACCTCTGAGTAATTGGGATAAATATAAAATTGCGCTTTTATTCACAGTATCAGATCTATTTTGTAAAAGAGTATATAAATGGTAAAAAGCTATAAAAAAAAGTAACATATCTTTCAAAAAACATATTTTAAAGGTCATTTCAGTTGTATCGGGCGAAAAAGCCTGATTTACATAAGTTCTTAAAAATATACGTGACGCCGTGTTCTCTTTAAATGTTGTTTAAAAACTCAAGGAAATAAAATTTATGACAATGCGGAGTTTCAGATGAACACAGCTCACGATGCGGAACGAATTAACACAAACACAGTGTTTAACATTTTTCAGAAGGCCGCGTTACTGCAAAAACAATCAACAGGCAACAAACAAAGTAAACAAACCCAGCAATATCTCTGGAGCGCTGAATTTTGTGGAAGTTATTATTCAACTCTGGAACATGTTCGTTCCCGGACTTATTAAAAGATGTTTACGCAAAGATGCATTTATTGACGTAACTGTTCTGAAGTGTTGTTAGGTTATGCAACCAGGCCATGGCCAAGGTTGGGTGTGTAATCAGAAAGCAAATAAAACGTAACGCCCAGTTGGAAAATTAGGTCCTAGAACGCAGACAGACGAATTTCTTAGAATGTTTCAGTTCCAGACAAATCAAGTGCGCATGGTAAATAGGATAAGTGTCCTTATGCGCACGGCAAGAAGAAATCTGCAGTTCAGGAGTTTTAGGTGAATTCCATAAAAGGATTAAATAAATTTCATTTTATTAAAACAATAAGGAAGATTATGTAAATCTTAAACGTTTATTTTTGTTTCGTTTTGTTTTCAGAAACTTACGTCAGGAAAAATATTTGTCTTACCTCATTATTTACAAGCAAAGTTGATATTTTTTTGGTCAACTGATATTGGCCAAAAAATCGTCAATAAAATTTGATCATTAAGAAAAATTTGAAAAATAAATCTAGTTTCTCAACATCGCAGGCTTTTGACGACAAAAAAATAAGATATTGTTTAAACAATAAAAAAAAAATTTTGTGTATCAGACACATTTAAGTATGCTTTGTTTTATTTTCAGAGACTTATGTCAGGAAAAATATTTGTTATATCCCGTTTTTTATGAGCCAAGTTGGCATTTTTTTGGCCAAGTGATACTGACCAAAAAAATTTCAGGTAGTCTCTTCTAACGAAACTACCGCGGGTTATTTACGTAGGATTACTTATCGTTGCTTACTTTTTTTTGACGCATTTTGGTACTTTTCTGTTTAACTGCTTAGTGCTACTGGGTTTGGCACGCTGCCAAAATTATAACTCGCGACACCGGACAATTTTTTTTCTCTCTGGAGAACCATTATTGAGGAACGTAATCCTACGTTAAAATCGTCAATAAAAATTGACCAACAAGAAAATTTTGCAAAATTAAAATATTTCCAAAAAATTTTTTTTCTAACACGGCAGGTACTTTGCCTTGAAGAATAGATCAAAATCACACCTCTATCTTTCAAATTCTTTGGATAGTATGCATAACAAATAATTTGAAAAGTGTGTCATTGCAGACACTCCCATCACAGGAAGTTCAGACTTGCCGTCATAATTCGTATAGAACTCAGTCAAAGCGTCGCTTCGCTAATGACACCAAGAACTTTCGGAATCTTCATTGCAAGCGTAAAAGTGTTAATTCATTTGTGAATGTATGAAAAGACTAATTATCCGTCTGTTCAAGAAATCTGAAAAGAAATTTCAGTATTATCCAGCCAAGGACATGGTAAATGTAATCCTTCGCATATTTAAGGCTATATAATTTAAAGACAATATATCAAACATTTATTTACTAGTATTCCACGTCAAGTAATCCTTCCTTTATTTTATAATACATTTTCCGTCTTCTCTAATTGCTTTATTTTTTTAACAAGATAACGTCATCTCTCACTTATTCGTGCAAACAATGACTAAATACTCGTCGACAACCCGTTTCACTGTGTATCTGGAGGAATAAGTGTTTGGCCAAGGATTTCCTTTGTTGGCGCACGTCAGTCAAAGGATGTTTGCAAGCTGTCTCTAATCTGTTTTTCAGGGTTAGTCTTTATCTGGGTAGCCCGTAAATGGTTGCTATACATTTGTGACCCTTTCCGTGCTTTAATTGCAGTGCTTTCGATAGTCACCAAATGAGACACTACTGACATGAGAATGGTATCTGCAACTATTCACTGCAACATATTATTTAAAACAAATCCCAATTAAGACTGCTGTGTTAACGCTCCTTCCAATAAAAGTTCGGGACTCGGAGTAATTTGAATCCTCTGATACGGTGCGAAAGTTTTTACGAGCTTTACGAATGTTGTTGTTGTTGTTGTTACATATGGCCGGCTGGAACTTAATCCATACAAGTCTGACCACTCTCCAAACATACAAAAAAATGTAATTGCGTATCCTTAAACCTAAAGGCAAAAGTCAATAGTATAATATATAAAATATATGACGAGGAAAGAGAAATGGAAATGGACGGTGAAATATATAATAAAGAAAACTGTGAAACTAGAGAAGTTAGATTCATTAATTTAGGAAACCTCATAAGTCTATATTGGACAATGGACAGTAATCCCAGAACGAAAGTAAAATTTATACCGATGGCTCAAAGAAGGGAGATAGAACAGGGGCCGGAGTGGTTATCCTTAAATAAGGCGGAGAAAAGGTTATAATTAAAGAAAGGATACATGGAGGGAATTCCTATGAGGTGGAACTTAGAGCCTTGCAAATAGTCATACAGAGAATGAGAGAAAAGAATAGTAAGGAATTTGATGTACATACGGATTCTAAGAGTGCTTTAGAATCACTAAGATCAATTAAATTTAAAGGAAAGATAGTAGAAGAAATTAAGGAGATTATAATAAAGAAAAATTTGAAGGTTCACCTACATTGGTTTAAGGCACATGTAGGGATTGCGGGAAATGAAGAGGCAGATGAGACAGCAAAAGCTGCTACTAAGTCAGATAGGTATAAGATATAAACAGACAAAGAACAAGATCAAAACAAAAAGGAAAAAATTTGAAAAAAAGTTATGACAAGAAGAGTGGGAGAGGAGTATTAAAGGAAGAAAGGTATATGAAATATATAAAGAGGTTAAAGAAGAGCGTTTAAGTGGAGATTTTAAGATAAACCAACTTATTACAGGAAATGGTTGTATAGGGGAATACCAACATCGTTTCCATCAAAAAAGTGACCTATGTAGTTGTGGGGAACAGCAAACTGTGGACCATTGTCTATTCAGGTGTCAACAGTTTCAGGAGCTTAAAAAAGACTTACCAGTGGATGTTGAGACATGGTAGAAAAGTAGATTCTTAGGGGATTATTACTGCAGGCGTTTCGTTAAAAAAGTAGTTAGTATCCTTATGGATGTCCATATTCCTTATTTTTACACTGACTAAGTTGTGTCAGTGTTTATTTTGTTTTCAACTTTCATTTCATTTGTACTTTGTAACAAATATTTATATGTATTGTATTACTGAAGTCTGTGAAAGTAAACTTAAAATTTAAATTGCATATGAGTGTATTGAGTCTAAACAATGAAAGTCAATAATCAAAGTAATTAATGTTAACAATTAAAGTAATAGTGTTAGTTTGCGTTACACAATATAGAATTGCAAAAATTTTAAGTATTGATAAATGTGTTAACAGAAAAAGTAAGTGTGTTAATTATAAAATGGTGGTGTTAAAATATTGATAGAGTAATTGTTAATTGAAATGTAATGCAATGTGTTAATTTACTGCGAAATGTAATAACAGAGTAAATTGTTAATTATAAAGTAAGAGTAATTGTAATTGCAAAGCAATGTAATGTGTTAGAGTTACTAAGAAATGTGATACTCGTATAGTAAGGTGATAATCATAAATAAGCTGTTAATGAGTTAAATGTAAGGAAATATGTCAACAGTAAAGAAATGTAAGGTGTTAATTTTAAGTGTAAGCAAAAAAAAAACTATTCTATGTAAAGTTATTGCACTGACCAAATATAATGTATATTGTGTATTATATATTATACCTAAAGGTAGTGTATGTTAAGTATTATTATCTATACAGTATTTTTGTATTGTTATGTTTTGATTATTATGTATTGTTTAGTGTATACCGTTTTTGTTTAATGGTGTGGTTTAATGTGGCCCACCAAAATGTAGCTAATTTGTTTGTACGGTTTGCTAAGTGAGCACTCCTTGTGTTAAAATTTGTGTTAAAATTTTATAAGAAATGTATAATCGAATTTGTAATCGAATAAGATATAATAAGGACAAATTTGTAAGTCCAGTTGGAACACGGTAAAATAGAAATTAGTTTTGAAGCTGTCGTTAGAATTGACGGTTTAAGAAATGTAAGAAATTTTTATGTTTTAGCACCTAATTAATAAATAAATAAATTAATTAATTAATTAAAATTGTTGCCACTGAAATAGATTTAAAAAAATAATAAAAAAGGATTTGATATTAAGAATTAAAATTTTGAAGATACAGGTGGTTGCTTTTTGCGCGGAGGGTACTCTTATATTAACGCCGTTTAAGCTTACGGTCGGCAGAACATCTCAAATACAAAAAATATAAAAGCACAGGACAACAAAAGAGAAACCACAAGATACGATAAAAAGAAAGACCAAAAGGCCTTAAGGGGATGGTGGACTTTCAAATTACCAAAAATCGAACAAAAATTAGAATTTTTTAAAAATTTATAAAATATATAAATATTAGAATAAAATGCATTTAAAAGGGTTAGTGAAAAGTAAAATGAAATCTTGGTGGTTTTAGAAAAGTAAGTATTAAAAGTAGGTGAAAAAACATCTTTTAAATGACTTTTTTTCGAAATGAGTCATTTCCAGATTTGCAAGTCTTTGAAATGCTCCTTGCGTCATAATGATTGACGAAATTTTATAAAATTTATAATAAGGACTCCTGCAATACATCAAAAATAAAGTTATGTATCCATTTTAGATTTTGACATCATTCAGATTATCAAAGTTTAACTTAAGTATAGAAAAGTACAAAAACGCCAATCAAATTCAGAGTACAAGCATAAAAGTATTTCCTAAAAATTAACTATTCAACGAAAGCACAAAGTAATACCTAACTCTGTTTAAAATGTATTTATAAGCAATATAAATGCAAAATTAAGAAGGGAAGTTAAAATTGGATCGCAAGCAGCATTTAAAAAAATATCAATTTCAATTTTTTTATATAAATTTTGTTTTAAATACTTATAAAATTTTATAAGGTTTTTAATATGGTTATACTTTAATGAATATATATGCAAAATTCCATATCTCTGAGGTAAAAAATTCGAAAATCCCTTTGTAATGTCCACCATCCCCTTAAAACCAGTTAAAAGCATTAAAGTTCTAGGATAAAAAAGTTAAAAAACCAGAAGTACAATAATTGAAGACCGTGAGATCAGGACATAAGTTCTCTGGCCCTCCAATAGAGAACACACAAATCACCATTCTGCCGTACGTTAAAGTCCAGTTTCGAGCAAACAAGTAGGTGAGCTTTATTCATATTTTCATCCTCACATAAGGTGCATACGCTGGAACTCCCAATCCCAATTTTGGCCAGACAGTCGTGCCCTGTTCTTAGTCTAAAATTCGCCACGGCCTCTTTACGTTTTTTATGACTAAATTTTATCCAGTCATCCTCAATAGACTCCCAGACTTGGAAAGGGATGATAATTCACTAATATATGACGACATAATCTTGTCTCGAATAATTCGCCTAAAGGAGTCAAAAGGGATAGAACATTGTCCAGCATGTTACGAATGTTTAAAAAGCATAAATATTTGCTCTTTGATGATCCCAGTGTAAGTAACTGGAAACAGGTTGGAATTAAACACAGCCAGTCTGTGGTATTCACATGGATGAACTGCGTACGAACTCCGTACTCTGAAAATTTCCTTTATTCAAAGTAAAATACAATTTATTTTATATTTGTAAATACATGTTACAGGTCACATTGTTTTCACTTTATTAGAGCTTAAGACTGCTGTAAATTAACCCTATTGGATTCGCTCACCTCAGTGTTAAACTTTTCTCAGTGCCTAAACTTTTCTGCACCTTGCAACACGATTCATTTAATAAATTTCTTCCACCAAAGGAATTTAGAAGTGTTTAAAACACATTAGACCAGATTTTCCCCCCGAATAATTTAAATTTTAAAATATTTGAATTTTTTTTAAACGAAAACTGCCCCAAGGTGTACAATTTCTGTCTCTATTAAGAAGTACATTTTTTTTTTAAATTTCTCAATCCAAGTCGGAAATCCTTGGACACATTTTCTTCATAGGTTAACATTAAAGTGAGAGAATCCAATAAGGTTAGTACACAGCAGCCTTAACTATTGGAATGCATCTGCAACTATCCTCAGAAGCATATTATTTAAAATAAATCCAAAACTTCTATCGAAATTCCTTTGGAACTATTTACACAAGCCCATCATTTGAATCACAAGCTTCTATCGAATTTGCTTACTTGATAGCGTTATCTGTTAAGAAAACTGATAGCGTCAAATCAAAAGATTCGATTTTTGAACTTTCGATACTAATTCAAACACCCAAGTTTCACCGAAATCCTTTTCTAGACTTCCACCTACCGTTAGAGTACTGCTAGAACCGAAAATAGAAGGTCTGGGCAGTATATATGCGCTCCACATAAAACCGGGGGCAAAACCGAATTGTTCAAGTTAAGAACATCTGTGACCTTTTCCTTACGGGGTGGGATAGCATGTATCCAAAGAATACGGTCCTAAGAAGGAATATATATATATATATATATTCTTATTATTACCGACACGGGCATATTATAGTTATTGTTAAGTTATCAAGGTCATTCATACTTTAGTTGCAACTCTGAGAAGCTTTGAAAAACACTAAACCCTGTACCCGTGGGTGCACGTGCGCCCGCGAAGGTGTTGGAATGCCCCCGACTTTATTTTGAACTTTGTTTTACATATTTTAATATTTACTGTGTTGAGTAAAAATGTGTAAATCGTGAACAACACGCCATCAACAACACATCGTCAAAACACAGATCTCAACGTACTGATGAACATCTGGACGATTGCTTAAGAACGGGAATATCATCTTATATTCCCAATTGAGAAAAATTAGCTAGTTCAGTTCAGAGTCAAAAATCTCATTAAATTTTAAATAATCTATATATATAAAACAGTTCCGTAACTGACTGACTGACTGACTGACATATAACTCACAGGTCAGACCGCTGGACCTAAAGGACTGAAATTTTGCATGGCGTATCTTCTTATAGTGTAGGGGTGCACTAAGAAAAATTTTCGAAAAATTCTTCTTAGATTTTTTAAAATTAAATTTTTAAGCTGTTTTTGTAACATTCTTTAAAGTTTGCATTTAAAATAATAATCTGAGGGTTATAAAATTTATATCACGAGAAAGATCATAAAAATTTCTTTAAAATGAAATCTTTTTCAAATATTTATCTCCATTTTCTAATTTTTTGAATTTTTAAAGATTAATTTTTACAATTTAATTTATTAAATGCTGATCACGTGATTTCTTTTTCTGGTACTTTAAATTAATTTATCGTCACGTGCATAACAATGAAATAGACAAAAAAAATATTTTTTTCTTGCTAATGCAGCAGACGATTGGACATTATCCAAACAAATATTAAAATACAGTAAAAGATATGTTCCTCAAACTGTACTATAATAACTGTACTATATTTTTTAGTATGTTCTACTAGATTTGATCTGAATATTTTCTTCTACATTATTTTGTCTATAAAAATATTCCTTACGATTTTTTTTTATAAATATATATTTTTGTCTTTTTACATCAATTGCATACATTGATCGTTGTATTTATTATATATATATATATATATATATATATATATATATATATATATATATATATATATATATATATATATATATATATATATATAATTTTTAATGTATAATTTTTAATTTTTAATGTACTCCGTAGCGAAGTACGGGTATTCAGTTAGTGTAATTATAAGCAACTAACTGAATCCGTGCTTCGCTACGGAGTACACTTTAGGATAATTACAATGAAAAAAATAATGAAATTGCTTTTTAGAGGATTTCCTTATAAACAATTCTTTTTGTTTCTTCATTGAGCGAAACTAATATTACCAGACTCGTCCGTGACCTTACGCGTGAGCAAGCTAAGTAAAACTGACCGTCGAGAAACAATTTTCTCTTAAATCTACGCCAGCATATTTTAAAGTTTGACCTTGCTGCTTATTTATCGTCATGGTGAAGCATACTTTGAGGGGAAATTGCAGTTTTATATATAGGTTTAATTAAATTCCAGCAACACCTGCAGAAGTTGTGTGATCTTTCAATAGTATCTAGCGTACTTACGAAATTGTCAAAAATAGCCCGCGTTACATAGGTTAAGATATGCACTATGCTCCGCCTATAAAGTGCTAAGAAATCTTAATAATTCTGCTTGAAATTATAAGAAACTTTATCAAATGACCTGTCATGTTTACGATTCTATTACTTGCCTTTTTAATTGCTCGAAAAATGGTCTGTTCAAACGATAAATCAAAATTCTTATCCACAAGCATATATTCGTTTGAACGGAATTGGTATGTTTACAAACCGTTAGAAGACGTGAAAGAGAACTGATTGTATGTAAGATCAGAAATACCACAGCTACATAAGTAATCGTGTTAACGGAGAGCCTTGATAATGCCCATTGTGAGTACCGAAAACATTATCTCAGCTTATTTATCTTCAAAGGCTCCTTCCTTCTTCATGTGTTTCCGAAAGTTCCTTTACTTGAAGATCAATAGAGGAATCTATCGATAAATAAATATCAGTTTCACTGGAGTTAATTGCACCGTTGAAAAGTACGCAATGTATACGTTTACATCTGTATCCTTTGTGTACACTAAGTACGCATAGGATAAGAAATACAAAAGCCGTATGAGTATACTAATAGGACCACGATGTCCTGATAATCCCAGCTGGTGCTGTGTGAATCCTTATCGAACAAATACAGGCGTCTGTTAATGATCAGGCCATCTTCCGGGTGTCTGCTTTTTCTGTGTCTCGGAAATATCTCCCTTGACAAAATGCAATGTTATTTGGAAAATCCTGGCGATACGCAAGTGTTTGTTTGGCGGGGTAATCTTTCAGATGTTTTCTGTTCAAGACGTTGCGCTGAAGGAAATAGTGTTGCTGATAACGTCATGCCTAGATTGCGCATTTCCTCGTCATCCCACTTTTTTGGACTGGGCCTAATGGAAACTTTCTCTGTTTGCTTTCAGGATTCAAACAAGCCAATTTGGCGCCTGAAGTTAGCGCAAATTTTGGCCTTCCTTGGGTAAAGGGGTCACTTGCTTCACCCTAACTTTTTATCGAATGACCTTGGGATTTTTCGATTCGTCCAGGTACCGTTAAATGGAAAAAGAATCAGGTGAGACTTGGCATTATTCCAAACAAATAACGTGACTACTGTTATTACGACGACTTAAAGACATAAAACAGTATTTAATAAGCAGAGTTGTCACAAAATGAGACACTGATTCCTCGAAACTGAAGTACCGTAGGGGAAAAATCATTTGTTAAAGTATCCAATCACGTGAGATAAAACTTACGTGTTTCCTTTTTAAAAACCCTACTAGTTGGTACCCGTCAAAACATGACGGCTAGATAGTAAATAAATGCACTAATCCGCAATACTCAACACACCATTGCCAAATGTTGAAAATCATAATAATGCGCAGAAACAAATTAATGTGTTTAAGCGGTCTCATGTTTAGCGAGTATCTAAAGCCAGATTTGAAAATGCCACTGAGCATGCGCAGAAAGCAATTTTTTTAATTGTAATTTATCGCTAATTAAACAGTGCGAAATAAACAATTTCCATCAGGTTTAATCTTATATATCACAAACATAATTATCATAAAATAAAAATGGCAAAGAGAGAGATATCTAGAGAAATTCCTCGGAATAAACGTGTTAATTATTAAAACATGTCACTGAGCATACGCAGAAACAGCGAATTTCTAAAGCCAGATTTAAACATGCCCCTGAGCATGCGCAGAAATAAATTTTTTAATTGTAAATTATCGCTAATTAATAGAAATTTCGGTTACAAAAACCAAATTTGACAAATCTACAGATTACAATCTTTCGTTTAAGACCAAAATGAAGTAAATTGATGCAGTAGTTTTCTCTCACGAACTGCCCAATAAGTCGGCTTAGCAACTGAAATATATAAATGGTAGGCATGCCCCGTTTCAGCAAGTTATCTGAATTGCACTTTTGCATTATAAAGACTCTCTAGAAATAAAAAAAAAATACTTAAGTGTCATAAAAAAACTTATAAAAACCTTTTTTTTAACTTTACGTATTTCGAAAGGTTTGACTTTTGGTCCACATTTTATCAAAAGTTATTTTGGGGATGAGACTTAAATTAACTCAGCT